>WKFP01013892.1:447525-519038 GCA_011057875.1 Pterocles orientalis
CGTGGGGGCTCCGCGGGGCCGCGCGTGCGCAGCGCGGTGGGGACTGGGGGCGGCGGGGGTCCCGCGGCGGGTCTGGGGTCCCGGTGCTCGTGTGCACCCACCCTGGGCGGTAACGGGTGAGCCCCCCGCACCCCCGGCACGGCTGCGGGACCGGGACACCCTGCATCCCCCGGCACGGCTGCGGGACCGGGACACCCCGCACCCCCGGCACGGCTGCGGGACCGGGACATCCTGCATCCCCCCGGCACGGCTGCGGGACCGGGACACCCCGCACCCCACACGTGGGTCCCCGGTGCAGCACAGACCCCGCAGAACAGGATACAGCTGAGCCTGGCACCGGCCAGCGCAGCTCGCGTGGGGCGCTGGGCGTGCGGCACACCCCGTGCGTGGCACAGGTGGGGTGCCAGGTGTGACACATCCCACGGGCTGTCACCTCAGGGCACAGCTGTGCAGGGCGAGCGGGTGCACAGAGGGACACAGGCGTGAGCAGGGCACGGGCCAGGCCAGCAGCTGCCCCCAGAGCTGCTCACCTCTCCCTGCCCCCCCGGGGACATCCCCAGTCCTGCTGTGCTGGGACAGGCCAAGCGGGGTGGCCTTTCCTGGGGACAGTCCCCTCTGTCTGGCTGCTGCTGGCTCCAGGGCACGGCTCCCCGCTGGAGCCAGACACGCAGCTTCCTCCCCCGTAAATCACGGCCCGGGCTGGCAGGGGAAGCGGGACGGGGTTGGCAGGGTGGCCGGTGGCATCCCGTCCTGGGGGACGTGCAGGGAGCTGGGGGTCACAGGCGGCTCTCCAGCCCCGCTCTGGCCCTGGCAGAGCCGACACAAAAGCGGGGTTAGGAGGGATAAGCGGATGAATCGGGCCGTGGTTCAGGGCGGTTTGCTCCATTCATGTGGGTAAAGCTGCAATTTCCCTTTCTGCACTGCTGGCCTTCCTCCCCACCGCCCTCCTCCCCATCAGGGCACCGTGGGACGGGCTGTGTGCTCCAGGCTGTCCTGGGCTGGGGACTGGCTGTGTCCCGGGTCTGGTGCAAACGCCGAGGTGGGGTCGTGGGTGTGTCACCCACCCAAGCGGCTGGTGCTGGCCAGGCACTAGCCGGCCCGAAGGCACGCGCAGCCCCGCTGCACGCTGTGTTTGTGGGCTCACAGCAGGGCAGCACGCGGCTGCACAGCCCTTATCTCCCCCCCCAGCTCCTGGGTGGGTCTGGAAGGGACATCGTCTGCTGAGAGAGGCACCTGTCACCGAGTGCAGCCCAAACACGAGCTGTGCTCCTGCTCCAGCCCCCTTCCAAGGGACATGTGTGACCACACAGATGCACACACGTGCAAACACATGAGCAGCTCTATGAAGTTCATGGTTGTGCAGGGTCCTTCCCAATGCTTGGGCGTTAAAAAGTCAGGCAAGGACAAACGCACCGGGAAAGAACCTAAACCTGCCCTTATAGAAATGACCAGACACCAGCACCGTGAGGGTGACGGGACACAGGGGACGTGCCCAGTGCAGGCAGAGCTGCTGGGAGCCCTGGGGCAGGCAGGGGACCCCGCAGCCATGGGTGCCAGACCCTCTGCCTGCTCCCCCTGGGCTGAGCTGCCGCTGCTCCCACCGGGGAAGCGGCTCCGTGTACCGGCCTCACTCGGGACCGGCAGGAAGCGACCGGCTCCCAGTGATCTTAAAATAGTTGAGCATTATGGGCACACCCTTGTTTCTGAGAGCAAAACCTGAGAGGGGAGTGTGGCCATTGGAGAAACAGAAAAGGTGACCCCCTCACTCCCAAACGCTGCCTGCTGCTGGCGGAGAGCACCCAGCACCCATCAGCATGGCTCCTCAAGCCCTGGGTGGCTGGGGCTGGTGCATGGAGGTGATGTTTTGTGATGAGGTGTCTGCAATGGATGTTTTTTCTTCTCCAGGCTTCACTAATCATGTTTTAGCCTTGCATTAACTTTCCGTGTCTGCGATGCTGCACACCAAGGGATTGCACAGTCTAATTTCACAGGGTGCAAAACCGCTTTGGTCTGTCTGCTGCCTCCCACCCTCCTGCAACGGTCCTGGCTCCCACACTGGCCAGGCTGCGGGCAGTTGCCCCTGACCCCTGATGGCAGCAGAAACTCCCACCCTATTCCTGTTATCCCGTCCTGCTCTACCCTGCCCGGGCATGGGGATGCAGCAGGTCTGACTTTTGAAGAAATTCCCTGGATCATGCTCATCGTACGGCTGGGGAGGGGGAGTTCCTGCAAGTCACCGTGCAAACACCTCTGAGAGCAGGGGTTTGTCCCTCCGCACCGACGGTGCACCAATCCCCCCCAATGTCCTGGGGGATCCACGGAGCAGCCCATCCTCCACCCAGGAACAGGCAGCACGCTAGCAGCCAGGTGACCTCCAGCTTAAGGACAGTCCCCAGCCTTGCTCAAGGGCCAGGGAGCAAAACCCAGGAAAATAAAACCCTGCGGCCAGCCCAGGGGTGAGTGCAGGGGGTCCCTGCAGTCCAGCATCCCTCTGACAGCAACCCTGGGGACGGGCACATCCCTGTCCTGCCCTGGGGACCGTGCATTGAGAGGAGGTGCCCAAACCTCATCCGAGTGAGCGGTACCCGGCCTGTTGCAGTCCCCAGGAGAGATGCCCCACTCTGGGTTATTTACTCATTTCCCATCTGTTCTGCTCTGCCTGGTGTGGGGGAATGAGAAACCAGCCCGGGGGCTGAGAAAATCACCACCAAGAGCTTCCCCCAGCCCTGCAGCCAGTAGGATCTGGCAAACCCCCAGGGATGCTGGTGCTGAGCTACCTCCCGCCCCGGGCAGTGTGAGCAGATGCAGAGCAGCACCAGGCAGGCTTTTTTGCTGGGGATGGAAAGCAGACCCGCCGGGGGCCGCAGAGCCGCTGTGGATGCTGGCGCGGTGCCGGCTGTGTGCTCAGCGAGGAGCTGGGCGAAGCCGTGCCCGCAGGCTGGGCTGCCTCCCCCTGCGTCCTCCTGCCCCTTCCAGGCATCACAGCATCCCTCCGGTTACAAACCAGCACCTGATGGGAAACCCACTGTGGCTCCAGGCTCCCCAGCCCTGCTTCCCGGCGTTCCCAGGGGAGCACACACTTCTTCAATATCCCAAATTCACCTGGTTCCAATTTCCAGCCCCTGGATCCTGGAGGACTTCATGGGGGATGGGGCTGCATCCAGCAGCCTCCCCTTGGCCGCCAGCCCTGCCCGCTGGGCTCGTGATGTGTGAGATCCAGTTTCAACCTCATTTTTTACCCTCTCTGCTGGTCACGTCACCACTGCCTCAGTTTCCCTCGCTGCCAAACACAAGCCCTATCGTGGGGCAGGAAGCCGGACCAGGGTGGCAGCACGGGGACAGGCGAGGAGCAGGCAGCGTGGTGGTGGGATGCAAAGTGGGATGGGTCACGTTTTGGGGCTGTTTCTCTGTTCACACAGTGAGTCAACGGGATCTGGGAATTCTCCGTTTGAAGTACGGGATGTGTGGTCCTGACCCTGCTGTGCTCCAGGCGAAAATACAGATTAAGTCCAAAAATACAGATTAACCCCATCCCAACTCCCTGCCCAGAGCTGGCGGGGGAGCACCCGAGCTCCCCAGCATTCAGACAGAGCCCAGCGCCCTTCCAGGGGCTGGTTTTCCTCCACCAAACACCCCAGCCGGGGATGGTGGGGTGAGGGACCCCCGTCTGCCAGAGCACGTCCCTCCCTGCTGCCTTCAGCGGGGCAGGGGGAGAAGCACGTTTCCCTGCTCAGCAGCATGAGGTTTGGGAATTTGTCTGGGTCTCAGGCAGAGGGAGGGCTGTATGGATAGAAAGGGTGTTTTTACGGGCTGCACTGTTCCAGGCACGGGCAGGTTGGGAGCATAACGAGCCCCTTTCCCTCTCCACTGGCATTTTCTCCGCTTGCACCTTGGAAAGGCCCCAGAGAGTAAGCAGTAACTCCTGCCAAACTGCGAGTTTTTGCAGCCACAACAAAGCGCCTGAAAATCTCACAGCAGGCAGCAGAAAGCCCTGCATGGGGCCGGCTGCCCAGGGGATGCTGCTCCTGCAGCTGGACGAGCCTGATGCCGCAGCCACCCTACTCCCCAGGATCTGGGACCCAGCCAGGGCTGCCCCAGCCAGGACTGCTCCAGGCTCCCCAAGGACACGGGCCCTGGGCTGCTCTCCAGTGCCAGGGAGATGGGTGCATCCATCAGCCTCTCTCCCCAGGCCGCTGCCCAGCCAGGAGGAGGAGAGGGGGCTGCTCTCACTCCATCCTCCTCCTGCGCAGGGCTGCAGCTAATGAAAGGCAGCAGAGAAACCACAGCAGGAAGAGCAGCTCAAGCCTTTCTGCATCTCGCTGCTCGTGCTCTTTGCTGCATCGGGCTGGGTTTCCCGGGAGCAGGTGAGAGGACAGCCCGGGGGAGGCAGAGCAAACCAATGCTGAGGTGCTGGCATGGAAACCCAGTGACCATGGGTCAGGCAGGGACAAAGCATCAGGGCAAGGCAGGGACAAGCCAAATCCTTCCCAGGCAGGAGGAACACAGGGCTCCCCTCTGCTGCTGCCAGCTCCTGGGGTCCACCATCTCTAGCAGGAGCCGAGGATCCTGAGCTTGTACAGCACCAGAGAGACCCACCCCTGCGCTCAACACCCCCTCCAGCTCCTGGTGCTGAGCAGTGCCTGGGCCCCCAGAGCACCCCCTGCAAGCAGCTCCAGCCCCAGCTCCCCTCCTCCAGAGCCTCCCTTCCTGCACTAGCTCTGGCACTGGGCTGTGATTACTGTGCTTTCGGCTGGAGCAGGGATGTGAGAGCAGCCTCCAGGATCCTGGGCACACACCACAGCCCAGGCACAGGAGATCGATGCAGAGAATGTTCCCATCGTGACTAAAGGAAAACCCAAACACTCACGATGTCCTTCTGCATGCTTCCTGGTGTGCGCAGCTGCAGCATGTCCTTCGTCTCCTCTTTCAAGGAACATGAGCTGAAAACCCCCCTGCCACAGGGGCCACCAGGCCCAGACAAACACCATCCCACCCCTGCTCCCTGCCAGAGGCCAGCCTGGCTTGTGCCTCTCGCTCCTGCTGCCTCAGGTCTCCTCCTATTTCCCTAAAGCAATGGCCCCCGCTTCCAAGGATGCCTGGAAATACAAATGCAAAGCCACATCGGCCCTGTTCCTGCTAACGCTCAAATGCAGCCAATGAACCCCAGAAAGGACCTTTACCCAGCATCTGCCACCGTGCTGTGGTGAGGGCAGGCTCCCGGGCTTGCCGTGCAGGCTGCACACAGACAGGGCTCCAGCAGGGACCATGCAGCTTCTTTTTAAGGAACAAAATACCTTCAGGTAATCCCTGATGGAGCTGCGAACAGGAACAGGGCAGCTCTGCACCCAGAGAGCTGAGAGGGCCGGGCTGCTGCTATTTAAACACATTATATTCAAGGCAGTTTCCCCTGGGCGTGCCCCTAAGCAGGGCTCTGAAACACCCCATGGTGTGGTGTGATGCTGTAAGAACCAACTCTTCCACCCACTGAGGGTCTGGCTACACAACCATACCGACCTACTGCAGCCCACCACGACTCAACAGGAGCCAGCAGCAGTGACAGTTACTCAGAACACAGGGACATTAGCAGCTGTGGAAGGCATTATCCTTTCCAAAAGCCAGCCGTGGCCAGGTGCTCCATTTCAGATCCCTGGCATCACCATGAACCCACATGCTCTCAACTCCCCCCAGTGAAGACACAGCTGCTGGGTCAAACCAACCCACCCGGCCCCTGCCATGGCCTCAACGTCCTCTGCACAGCCCTGTTCAAAGGCAAAAGGCTCCAGTGCTCGCTACGGAGGCAGTGCCTGCTGCACGGGGGCGCAGAACGACGAGGTGCCAGGACCGTCATCTCGTCCCGAGCCAGGGACCTCATGGCCCAAGGTGAAAGAACACACGGACACCAACCCTCAGTTAAGTTGTAGGAATTTATTTTAAATAACCTACAGTTGATTAAAAGGGAATTCATGATAAAAATAGAAGATACTTGTTGAGGAAAGGCTGCAGGAAATGGTCTTCGCACACACACTACGCTAACAATGCCTCTAAAACTAATGATTATAGCAAAAAAAGGTTTCACATTAAAATTCTGCTTTTTAATTTTTTAAAATTTTTTTACACAATTACAAAAGAAAAAAATAAAAGCCCTAAAATCTTGGTTATTTTCCTTTTTGGACCAATGCTCATTTCCCTCGAAATTTATTGACCTGTGAAACTTCTTTTTACACAATAAAATCTTTCAAGTAAAAGAGGGGAGTGGGGCTTAGAAAAAAAGGGGGGAAAAGGTAAAACAGTCTGACAAACCTAAAAAGTAGATATTCTTGAAGTGTACAGAGCAAGTTCAGAACAAAGGGTGATGGGAATGTCATTTGTTGCCAATTTCACTTGTCCTCAAATTCCACACGCGTCTCCCCACCACATGGCTCCCTCCCCCCACCCGCTCCCCAAATCTACACGATCTTTAAGATCAAGAAGAAAAAGAAACTGTTTAAATATTTTAAAATAATTAAAAGAAATAAAAATTCACATTTAAAAAAGGAACACTCAAGTCAGGAGGCTCATTTCCCATCACGCTTTGCTCGGAACAAATGTGGTGAATATTTGTAATTCATGTTCCAATGCCACATCTGTTTCAAGTGACAAATTAAAAAAAGATTTGGGTATTTCCATGACTATAGTGACAGCTGTAACAGGTGCGTTGGGTTGCTTAAATTTTGTTTATTTGTTAAATTCTGAAATGGGGCGGGAGGGGGAGGGGAAGGGCAGGGGTTAAGGAGTCCATTTTCTATTAAAATATAGAAGTTATTGCAAAACCCTAACTGTAAAAACGCACCAATATAATTGGATTTTGTATACAGTAGCTAAAGATTCCCACGCTCTCAGTGTGATGGTGAATTTGCCTGGCGGAAGGTTGACAAATCCCCCATCCACTTGCCCTGCCTCAAGAGAAAAACCACACAAACCAGACAGCTAGAATTTGGATCTCTGAAACATTTTTAAATAAGTTGTCCATAGGACAACTGGCTCAGCTCCTTTAGGATATTTCCAGGTTATTCTTTCTGCAAGATGTTGGCTGTTTTATCTGATGCTCACTTGCCCCTTTCCTCCCCTTTCCCCAGCATCCAAGGACAAGTAAGGCTCACAGTTTATCAATCTCCCTAAAAACCAGGCTACTCCCCCTTTTTTTTCCCATAAAATTCAGCTCATTAAAAACAGGTTAAAACTCATAGTCTTCCTCTGCCATGTCGATAGCCCAGGCAAATTTTTCTCGTTGGGTTTTGTTATAAATCTTCTCTATAGGAATTCCCCACTTCTTACACCTGCAGAAGAGGAGATGCCGTTAGAGTCAACACAGCAGACAGCACAGCACCGCCCCGCTCTCCCCGGCACTTTCCAAGCTCTGCTCCACTACAAGACACACCTCCCAGCTCAGCACGCCCAGTCTCCCAGTGTTAAACCCTGCAGGTTCTCCAACCCCTCACCTCCCAGCACAGTGCTGGCTTTGGCTGGCATGTTATACTTGCCTCAAGAGACTTTTATAACTTTGAGGGGTGGTTCCCTCCAGCACACCCCAGGTGGATGCTTACCAAGCAACAGAGATCCTGGGATCCAGATAGTTGAGTTTGGAGGTGCCCAAAGCAATCTGCTTGTTCTCCTCCCTATCTGTAGCCTGAACCTCCAGCTTCATCAGTTGCTCCTCAATCCTCTGCACTGCTTTCTTCTTGCTCTCCACTGTCCTGGGGTGGGAAAGAACCAAAGCATTTAATGCCTAATGCCCTGCTGAGCTTGAGATGGCAGCACTGTGGGAACCCAAAAGGACCCTGCTCAAGGTAAGCAATGCCACCAGCCACAAAGGGCAGCTGTGTCAGCACAGACGGTGACACAAAACACTTAGCACATGCAATTAAGAACCGACATTTTCAAAGAGGCAGAGCAGAAATCTTAAGCAGCAGTTTTGTTTTAAAGGGTTGGAAGCAACAGCCTGAACTGTACTGATGCTACACCCACTTTAAAACCAGCCCATCTATCCCTTTGTAATAGTCATGCTGTGATTCTGCTTTCAGAGCTCCCTTAACTCAGCACCCCTGTGGCTATTCTGCAGAGCCCACGCAGAGTCTGAGTACATCATCTGCACCATGGGCTTTCAACAGAGCAGAACAGAACCCAGAAAAGTGCATGTGCAATTGTGTAACTCCTGGCTCCCCATTAAGATGGCAATGCTGCACACTGGATCCATTGCTCTGCTTGGTCCTGGGCAGCCGCCTGGTGCTCAGCTCAGAGACACAGTGGAGACCAATGCTAGATAGTTCTAAACTTGAAGGCCATTTCTTCATGCACAGAATAAAGAGGGAACAAGAAAGCCTCAGAAAGTCTTCCCAGATCATAGGCTGGGGAAACAGAATATAGAATGAAGGACCCATTTGGAGCTGAGAGTACTGGGAGCATTGCACAGCCTAGCAACATCAGCCTTACTTTTTAGACTTCTCATCCCTCCGGACCTTGGCATCAGCTTTGGCGCTTTTCAGTTCTCTCCTGGCATCAGCTAACTGCTCCTTCTTGGCATCGATCTAGGAGAGGCAAAACCAGATGGCAGCACTGTGAACAAGCTGCTAACAACTGTGGCAGTCACCCCTGGGCAACATGACCCAGGGAGTGAATTTGTGACCACGGTCAGAATCTACCAGCGCTCAGATCCACTTCTGCAGAACAATTAGGCCACTGGCCTTTCAGTTCGCTGCAAAGCCTAGTGTGGTGAAATACTCCCCTCAGAAAACAGGACCCCACTCAGGTCCCAGCACCACCTTGTCTTTGGAAATTTCTCACACAGCTACAACCAAGCTGGCAAAGGCATTGGCTTGGCTGGGGACTGGCCAGCAGCCCCTGCAGGCAGCTTGTCTGCCTCCACTGAACCCCACCACTACCAGCTCTCTGATGGTTACACAGAAGGATGATCCCTGTTCCCTCAGCAGGAATCGGGTCTTGCCCCAAATCCTACAAGCTGAAAGCTGTTAAGGCTTCAGGCAATTCTTCTCCAGTAAGTTCAGGACTCAGGGAGATTTAGCATTTTGCAGCCTCCGTTCAACCATTCCCCTTCAACACCCCCCAAGCTCTAGGATCTAGGGTGACGGCAGCCATGTTAGGTGTTACAGAAGCAGGGGACACTGCAGTGCCAAACCAGAGTCCTTATGTGAAGGTTATTCTAAAGCCAGACCAGGAACAGACCTAACCCCTTTGGACCTCATGGCCTTCACCAGAAACAATCTGCAAAGGAAGAGGTCAAGTCAGAGGGACACAACGTACCATGTCCACAGCCTGTGCTGACAGTGCCTGGGATTCACCCAACTGGAGCGGACGCCCGCTCTGGGTTCTTTAGGAGACAAATCAGAGGTGGAGACTGCTGCTCTGAAATTTCTGTGGCAGCAGAGCACATAGTTATGGAATGAAGGGCAGATAAAAAGGGTCTGGTCTTGGTCTTTCCAAGTAAAAGACGACTCGGACTGAAAGGTGTCCCTTTCAGCTCACTCCCCTCCAAGCAGCCCCATCTCTGAGGCAGCACCGACCACCTCCTGACAGGGAAAAGCAGGCTCTGCTTCCGTTCACCCCAAGTGAAAGGAAACGTGACTCCCAAGATGCAGCACTTGGAGAGCTGGGCGAGGGTGGGGTACCTTGCTCTGCAGGTTCATCATGGACTTCTCGAAGGTCTTCGGCGGAGCCCTCTGGTGGTTACACAAAATGGCCACCGCTCTGTTGGCACGGTTATAGGAAAGAATCTTCGCTGGGATGTTGTCGTCCGCTGCAAAGTACAAGAAATTGGTGAACCAGGGGGTTCTCCAGGGCTGTGCAGCCCCAGCCAGTGTCCCGCTAGTGCTGCAAGCTGAAGTCACTACAGAGATGACCTTGCCCTCTGATGGGCCAGTCTCAACACCGCACTCTAATCACAGTTGTAAGAGCCTGAACACTTCCATCCTGCACCCTGAGTCTTTCTGGGACATTTTTTTCAGTAGCAACAAAGACACCATTTGCCACTCAAGAGAGCAGAAGCACATCCACACTCAGAGCAGGGGACAGCAGGACCACACTGCTCAAGACTTCACAGATGCAATGTGCTCAATTTGTAAAGCTGTTAAAGTGCAAGCTAACGGTGCTCAACAGAGTCTGGGAATGAGCAGCCAAGAACACGGGGCTGTTACAGATGCATCTGCCTTGCCTGGCACCTACAGCATTTTACAATTAACAGACAGGAAATGAGATTTGGTAAAGAACACCCACAAACTAGCAGGCACACCTTGATGCGCTCACAAGTCAGCTCTGCCCTAGTGCCCTGCTCAACTCCTCCAAAAGACTTGTCCGGCAGCAGATTTTTGGTCAGACCTCTGCTGGGAGAACTGCAACAAGGAAGTGGTGTACAGATACAGGACTTGTGGCTAAGCCAAGAAAGCCAGGTCCGGATTGCAGAATGAGATCTGTTCCCCTCATCGTTTCAAGGACAGGACTTACGATTAGTGAGCTCCTTGAGCTGCTGCTGTAGCGTGATGGAGGCGTTGTAAGTACGGAATACCTTGGCTGTCAGTCCCTCCATAAGGTCTTGAAGATGTTTATTTAAGATACTGGTCTAAGGAAGCAGAAAGGAGATGACAGTTAGCACTAGAATTGACCACAGCATTTGTGAAATCTCTGGACACACCACTGACGAAGACACACAGCTCACAGCTGAAGCCGAGTGTACTCAGACCCGACCACAACAGAACAGCCACAACATTTCGGAAACCACACAAAAAGTGAATAAAGAACCAACAAGCATTAGATTGGTATCAAGTACCACAAGTGGCCAAAAAAGTTTTGTTCAGTGTGGAAGTTTTGGCTCCCAACAGGTAGAAACATGCCTGTCCCATGGAAGGGAAGACGCCTGAACCACCACAGTGCTCCCATAGAGCCAAATGTGCAGAGGGGATGGCACCTGAAAATCTGTCACCTCACACAATCATCTTCTCTGAACTCTGAAAAAACCTCCCCAAGTCAGAGCCAGCCAGGCTCCTCAGGACCAAAGCTCATTGCTTCAGGAACCTGTGGGCACAGTGGACAATGCAGACACCAGATTGAGACAGACTCTCACTGCTTTTAAGCTGCTCAGGCCAGCTCTGGAAGACAATTGCCACTGAAATAATTTCTGGAACAGAGCACCTGTTGTTGCCTGGTGCAGAGTGAGCCTGTTCATGGTGATCTACCACAATCCCTCACCATTAACTATGTGCTTACATTGAGGCGGTCGAAGAGGTCATCCTCAGGCTGCTTGTTCTCCATGAACAGCTGAAGATTCTTAAACACCTGCACGAAAAGAAAAACCTTAACTTCAGGTATACAGATCAGACAGTGCTAGGTAGCAGTAAAACATAAGAAAGTAACATTGCCAGGAAGCCACTTAAACTCTTGTCAGGCAGTGATGACGCTGGATGTTACTTCCCAGCAGGAAAAGACCCAAATGAACTAACATTGCCTAGGAAAGAAGGCTTGGTTGGCAGATACTTCTGGCCTATGAACCTGAGTATCAGTGCACCTATACTCCGTATGCTCTGGAACACCCAAGATCAAGACCTACCTCAGGGAGGGCTCTGCTCCAACATGAACAAAACCACTGTGACAGGGAAGCTAGCTAATACCATGAAAGCCCAAGCTGAACTGCTACTCAAACACTGCCCTTCAGCACTGTATTTCAGAACCTTTTATGCTATTACTTGTCATATGGGCCAAGAACTCTATTATCTACAGGTGACAAAACCAACTCTGCTGACCAGAACGAGACCCAAGAAACTCATTTAGCATTGCTGCTACAGTTATGTTACATCAACTCTTGACACTGAGACCACAGGGAAGAGCAGTAAGATGTTTAAACATTTCATCTGCTTAGTTAGGTCACACCACCAGCAGCCTTATCTTCATGGCACTGCCAATAAAAAGCGAAGAATGTGAACTGACTTTTTTTCTGGCTAGGTATTTGACCAGTGATGAAGCATCCTGTTATTGCCATCAAAACCGCGTTGACCACATTTTTTTCTGCAATTCAGTCTGTGAACGTGTTTGTGGAGATGCCTTACCCTCTTCTCAACAGGGACTTTGTTGTAGTATCGGATGGAGTCTTTTCCGAGGAAGTCAAACTCAACCACGTATTCCTGGCCATCCAGTTCAGGATGCAGCTTGATATGTTCTACTCTCAGAGAGCAGCAGCCCACGGTGTCAGCTGTCTCTCCTTCTTCTTTTTCATTACCAGCTCTCAGGGCAAGCTACATTTATACCAAGACAAGAGAGGAAAGCATTTCAAACCATCCCAGTAATGTATAGATGCCAGAAACTTTCAGACACTGGCCTAGAATCAGCAGTGTCCATAGGAGAAAAGAAAGGGAGAAAATTCATTTGAGTGGATAAAATTGACACCTACAAAATTCTAATAAAAACAATATTAAGTGCTCTTTAAATTTGTTTTAAATAACTCTACACTAAAGCCCCAGATCTACCCATCTACCAGAATATCATTATTTTAAGAGAAGTTTAAAGCAAGATGTTTTACCAACTTACCATCGCTAAGTAACTCAAAGACAGTTCTGATGAATGAAAATCCATTTCAAAATGTTTGATATGTTTTAAAAATCAAACTGACTTCCATGTGAACTCAAGCTGATACAAAATCATAAAGTTCAGTTGTTCGATTTCTACAATCCCTCCCCTTCACTGCACACTAAATAAACACACTTTAAATAGCATATAGGACACTTTTGGGTTATATAAATAATTGAAAGGCTACATTTGACTGCATAAAAAATGTGTTTTAACAGTACTGGCTAAATCAATTTCTAATTTTTGAAGAAAAACCTTCAGTGTTCATATGAAACCACAATTATTCAAGTAAAAGTTCCTTGGTTTTCATCAAACCATTTTGAACAAAACTTTTCAATGTAGTTGGTCAAGACACCATACACTAACAGGGCAACAGCTTTCCGGGAACTGGTTTTAAGCAGCTTTACATGCACCAATACAACTGCAGTTTTCTTTACGCTGTGGTGAAAAAATTAGCACCATTATGAAACTTCACAATTGTGACCTCAAACTAAAGAGGTGACAAACCAGCAGACATTCCCAGCAGGAAAACTGAAACAGCTGGAGACAAAAGGCCCACACAAACTTCCCAGTAATCCAAGTGGGTGATTCTGGAACCGGGCTGTGAATTTTGCCTGAACTAAAACAATGCTGCCTGAAATAGCCATGTTCAGTACAATAGTTTATTGCTCTGGATTCCAGGTAATGGGAAGGAAAAGGAGACGGGAGCCTGCCCACCAGGAAGTCTCAGGATACCTTAGGAACTGGGCTCAATTCTGCCTTAGGAACAGACACACAGCATTCTTGAATATTCCCAGCAGGACAGGAAAGGTAAGAGGAGTGTACTGGGGAAGGAGCCTTACCTTATCAATGAAGTACAGCGCCACAGCCCTCTGCCGCACTTTCATCTCTTTGGATTTCCAGTCTTCTCGATATTGATTTCGGATTTTATCTACGCACTTCTTCAACCTCCGAGCTGTCTCATACTTCTGCCAGTCCTTCTCACCCTGCAGAGAAAGTGGGAATACAGTCAGCATTAGAAAGCAGGCAAAGGACCAGTTCCAATCTGCATCTCAAGGCTTTGCAAGTCTGTGTATGGCAAATGGTCTCACTGTACAAAAGCACTGAGATTTTGCTGTTGAACAGCTCAGCTTCAAACTATGCTGCCATGCAGCTGGAGGTAATTCAGTTTTCCCTGACATTAAATGCTTCTATGGAAGCAACTATAAAGACACAAAAGATATTATGTCTTCCATGCTTCTCAACATATAAATGATTTCCTCTCCTTTATTCAGATGACACTTATGTTCTTTCAGCTGTGTAATTAAATACCCATAAAACATAAAAGCAACATCAACAGTTCATCATCATTATTACACATTCAAGCCATGGCAAAAAGAGGACATGCATTCACAAGGAACAGATTTTTTTTTTTCCCCATACTTGTAGGACAAACCCCTTGTTTCCAAGCCAGGAAAAAACCTCTTAAAAAAAGACTTCAGGAAAAGAGCTTAAATTCTACCCCTGAAACTGAAGGCTACTTATCTTTCAACAGGTTTATAATTGCTTTTATGGAATTGATCCATTGATGGGTTTATTTGCTCTCACAGCAGGGTTTGTTCTCCTTCAGTCATGAACTCCTTATCAGCCTTCTTAGCCAGTACCTGGCCACATTTTCAATTTTGCAATTGTCTAGTTGGCAACCCATGGTTAGAACTTCACTACATGACTGGGCAGGGGAAGTTAGGGCAAAAGTATCCACCAGAGAAAGACTGTTCTTGGATAAATTGATTCCTTGTAGGTTTACACAGAGTAAAGGATTACTACTAGAAATGATACAAAGATGCTTTTCAATAGACGTTTTCCAGCTTTCATCTGCAATTGCATTTTCTTTTCAAGGGGAAACAGAAGGACAAAACTCTCATGTTTTTCAATAAGTGCAGGATGAAATAGCAAGACAGACTTCTATCTCTCTCCTAGCCAACAGCTTCATTTGTTTCTTGGAGACATGACCAGTATGATATATTTTAACTAGATCTTTACCTTAATCCTTGAGCTAGGGTTCAACATGATGTATTTGATAGAGCCTTGGATGTTCTCAGTCCACGACACCAGCCAGGTAACCTTGTTATCATGCCGGACCTCCTTCCATTTGTGTCCTGGTGGAGGAGCAGGGATCTTGGAATCCCTGAAGAGAATTACAAAACAGCAAATAAAAGCTATTTAAAGAGACTTCCACAGCATCGAAACAGATAAAGTAATGAATACCATCACACTAAGAAGCACAGGGAAAGAAACTGAGGCAAAAGAATTATGTGTTTCTACAAGCATCAAGTGAATCGAAGCAAACAAAGACCAGAAATATAACTGCTATCAAGAGGTATCTGCTGAAGAATTATACTATAGGTGAGAACACACACTGCTAGGACCAGCTTTGATTTGTGGATGTTGCAATAGTGTGGACACTTATCAGGACAAGACTGAAGAGAAGCCCACCAAACCTTAGCCTTTGACATCAAGGAAAAAGGCAAAGGGGGACAACCTATCCAGAAGAAAATTAACTTCTGGAAATACTAGCACGAAAGACTGTTTAAACAGATGTAGGAAATAAGCATAAGGAAGAAAATATGTTAAAGTTCTACATGAAACCTACGATAGCCTTGTTCAGCCTTCACTTATATGACTCAGTTTCTTATCCATATAAGACTAAGACAAGCAGCACGGATATTTCTACATGCTTGAATAACAACCTAAACAGGATTTTACAAAAGAAGCTATCCTATCTAGAAAGCCAAGCCAAGGCGTGAAGCATCCCGTGCTCACTTGCTGCAGTTGATGATGATGTCTTCTGGCATGATGCGTCTCTTCAACATGCCCATTTTGGGATGGTTCCCACGACCTCGGAAGAGACCTGGGGGTTCAATTTTAAAGTTGGCAATCCTCTCCTTGTGGTTGTCCATCACACAGTAACCATATTCCTTCAATAGCCGCTCATTCTCTTCTTTGATTTTCTGGAAAAAGCCAAAAGTAAAGATGATACGGTATACCCAGCACCCTACATATCTAAACGCCAAGACTTAAAAAAATTTTTATATTTGCACCACACCAATGCTGTAGATCCAACTCAAAACCAGATCCTCATCATGCCAAACGCTGTGTCAACACACAGAGCAGCAGACTGTCCAGAAAAGCATTCATAGCATGCAAGCAGCACAAACTGGAAAAAGGGAAAGAATGTGTGAAAACTCTCTTAAAACTTGTATTTGAGGAAAACGGATCAGGGCTGCTGAAGACAGCTACAATTTTGTGACAACAGAGGCATTTACCTCTATCGACATATCACAGCACAGTACTGTTGCTTTACAGTCTATATTCAGCATTTGATAGCCACTGTACTTCACATCTTGGATTTTATATACAAAAAACTCAGACTTCTTTGTTTGAACTCAGCATCAGAAAGCAGGCAGAGGAATGTCTCCAGTCTGCCACATATCAAGCCTGTGTCAGCAAATGGTCTCATAAGCAGAACACAGTCTCCTAAGTAAAAATGTGCTGAGATACCACTGCATACTTCTGTGCTTGAACTCTAATTATATAGAAGGAAAAATAACAACATTGCAGCTCAAAATAAAACATCTGACCCATAGACTGCACTAATGCATCTGCTAAGAAACTAACAGAAAAAGCCACTTCTGCTCCACTGTAAAAGCTACCATAGACGGGAACTGAGAAGGGCTCATCCACATGCTTACAGCAGTAAGACATGGGCTCTCTGACCCCACAGGCCATAATTCCAAGCTACCAGGCACCTCATTCAAAGGACAATTACTGTAGCATTGCAAAAGATCGACTGGGAACTTGTCCCAAGTTTCCAACTTCCATTGCATTAAGTGTCAGACAGCTAAAAACTATTTAATTCTCTCCCCACAAGCCACTGCAGCCATACTCCTAGAAAATAAAGTTTGTTTTTTTAATATATTCAGAAAACTGTTTTACCTGATACTTAAGATTTGTTAACTCATTTTATTCACTAATGTTATTGCTGCATCACTTCCACCAGCCCCAATTTTGCCCTCCAAACCCAAGGAGCTTCTAAACTCCTGTCCTTAACTGAGTATCCACAGCTCATTATTGGCCAGGACAAAGGCTCCCGTGGAGGTAGCACCTCAGATTCTCATTACTTACTTAAGCAGGATCAGGAGCCTTAGCCCTATCAATTTTATTTTAAGTCAGGATCAAGATACAGCTGTAAACACAGTGCTTTGCCCTACCTGAGCTGCACAGTGAAGATTTCTACAGTTAACATGAAAGTAATAATTTGAAAGCTAGTAAACAGCAAGGCAGGCAGAGGATGACTACACAAAGATGTTTACAAGCCAGCTAATAATCAAGAAGTCTCCTAGAATTCCCTCTAGTACCTGTTTCTCCTCCTTGGACATCTGTTTCCTAGCTTCCGTCTGAGCTTTGAAATACTGGCTCATGTGGGTGAAGTCACACTTGCTGAGGTTGGTGATAGTGCTCTTCTCTTCGGGGGTCATTTCCTTGCAGAAAGAAAGTAGTGCTTTAAGTTTTCATACATAGTAAGTTTTCACGTATAATAGAGCTTACACTACCCCAAGCAGTTTAAACAGCAACAATAGACAGGTTCTCACAGTAAATCCCCAAGAATCCCCAAATTCTTGCACATGCTCACTCCAGCTAAGGTCAAAGAGAAAAGGACAAGAAGGAGAGCATATGGAGTGCTGGCCTTCCAGGAGTCTGATCTCTGCAAGCGTTGGGAAATGCTGTACCACCTCCCAAAGTGTCCTCGCACCGAACAGCATCTGGGACTGTTGAGGGATAGGGAGAAAAAATCCAGTAACCCATCTAGGAAAACTGCATCAACTGATCTAAAGGTTTGATCTCATGGCTGATGAGTGGGGTGAAGTTCCTAGTTTTAGTCTTTGGAAAGGGTTTCATTCTAATATAAAGCTGGCTCTTCAACAAGGAGTGTAACTGTCAGATCACCTATACCCCATCATGCTCTAACAGGGAAATTTGATTAGGAGAAGTCTGACTTTGTTGGTTTAGAAAGGTATTTACGATATGGTCCTTCCTGGTGAAACTACAGGATAAACTTGAAACTTCACAGCTACGATCTGAGGCAGCTTTTAGTTGCCTCAAGCTCACTTTTCTGTGCATGGAACAGTAGCCCCTTTCCACTGCCCAGTGCTGCAGAGACAGAGCCCAGGACTGCATGCGTACCTTTCTCCAGTCTTTGAAAAAGTTTTTCCTGAAGATCTCCTTTGTAGTGTACTCATGATCAAGCATTTTTGCAAAGAATGTGGCAACTTCTTCTGCTTTGGTACTCAGCTTCATGACTTTACCTACAAGGAAAGGTTTTAAAGAAAATGGTAAACAGGAATCGAAGCCAGAAAAAGGTCACAGTAACTACCTTTAAGGACACTGTATTTTTACCACAGAAAAGTTTTTCTTAAAAATATTACATAGTACAGCAAACTGGATGGACAAAGGAAATAGAGGAGCACAACTGCTTAACTTTCATCGTAAACATTTTGAAAAAAGTTTCCTCTGGAATCTAAACACTGAAAAAAAGCAACAGCAATCTGATGCGAGATAGGTCCGAGAGATGTGGGCAGGAAGGGGAAAAGGCCTCCTGCAGGAAACCCTATGCTGAGACACCCCAGCGGTGTGTATGCTCCTGAGGAGATACTGCTGTTTGAAGTGAAAGAAGCAAGGGTTTTTATTAAATTTCATATTCCGGAACTCAGATATATGGGAAATACAGTCTCTGTATTCCTCTTCTACCCACAGAGGGACTCTGCTTTGGAACACCCCTTCTAGCCTTCAGCTGTTTCTAGCCAGGAAGAGCTCTTCCTATGGATACACCACAAACAGGCTGGAAAGCAATGCCAAATATTTAACTCCTCTTCATTGCAGGGAAATGTGTCAGGATTCTGCTAATCACTCCCTTTGCTGTAGGAATGCAAATCAGGCTCAAAAGCCAGTAATTTTTATGAAAGACTGAGCTTTCAGCGAATGCAGAGGTCACATTTCAGCTTATCTGCAAGACTGCAGTACAAAGTCACATTGCTGCAAGGGAAGACTTAAAAACACAAGGGAAAAGAGGCTGCTGCAACACTGAAGCTGTGGATTTGACATCTAACATCCCTATTGAGCATCTTTTTGGTCCAGATTGCATTCCTGACAACACATGAGGTGCCAGTGATCCCTGTGAAGGATTTTGCATGCAGCTCACATCTCCAGCTAGTTGCAAGAAATATTTAAAGTCTCAATGGGCTGTCAGACCATCAACACCTGTGGATTTTTTAATGACCACTTTACTGCACAAAAGTGAATACAAGAAACACCACTGCTCGTTCTATGCTCTTGGAAAAAAATACCACACTTTTGATTTACTACGTGTTTTTAAAAGTTGCATCATCTCCAAAATTAAAGCACAGGAGTCAGCCATAAAGCCTTAAGATCTATAAACCCTCATAAAACAGGACTTAGCAAAAGGTCCTCCCAATGATCTGAGAATATTCCACAATTAAATTAAACCAACAGTAACTCTGCCAATTTTTAAGCTGCAACTTAAAATACAGCATCTGTTTGCTTATAACAGGAAATGGGGGAAGGGAGAGACAGCAAAGGAAACAGTTTTTCCAGGCTGCAAGTCTAGCTTGAAAGAGTCTATCGAGTTAGTAACATGTTATGGGGCTAAAATGACTGATATTTTTCCCAAATTGCTGAAGGCTCAGTCACCTTTACCTAATCACTTTAGAATGTATTTCACTTGACTCAATTTCATCTTCTTTACAAAGGTTGAAACAGCTGTCAGTGACAGGGCTGGTCATTTAAAGAAAGAAGAGATTTATTCCAAGGGCTTGAATATTAGTTACCTGACTTACAAACTGAAAACCAGAGAGCAACTGGGGGATATAACGAGCAGAAGAGACCACATGGCCATGACAAACGCAGCTGCCACCACCTACAGAAAAATACACAAGCTCACGCCACCTCTGGGGTACAAGCAGAAGCCTGTTAACCCACAGTCACTCAAACATACAGTCAAGCCCCGAAGATGGCTTTAGCATTTCCAGCTCCTTCACCACGTCTGGCATTGTAAGCACTAACAATAGCTCCGGCAGTCATTATGTCAGATAAAAACAGGCAGTCTCACCACAATGCAACCACCAGGCAAGGGACGGGTTCCTCCAGCGAGAGCCCGCAGCCTGGCAGCTGGCTGGCCAGCCACAGCGCCATTATTGGACTCTACAAATCATCCTAAAATAATCTTGAAATTAGACAATGCCTTGTGAGCACAGACAGTGGCTCTCAGCAGCTGCTGTGTAAATCAGACATCTCATTTTTTGCCTGGTTTCTCAAGGAAGATTCATGTAATTGCTTTATTTGCCAGACCCCCCTGTCCACCCCGTAACTGTCGGGCCTGTTGATGAATTTCCGCCGTGACAGACAGAGGTAGCAAAAATCTCTGTACTTCCTAGAGGTTTTGTGAAATAGACGGCTAGACAGAAGAGGGGCTTATTGCTGCCTGCACCAAAAGAACAACTACAGGGCAATTTGCCCAATTTCCCTTCCTTTAGACAGCAGGGGAGATATCACACATTCTTCCAACAGCAGAAAAAAAATTCAACTTTGTACCAAGTTCTTATCAAACCCTAAGAAAGACGCCTGTAGACATCCCTGATTGCTGTGCTACTTTTGTTCGGAGATAGTCTTTAACAGGATGCAATACGTTTATTTCACTACATTGTTGCTGAAAGTGAATGCCACCTATTTCTCAGTATTTCAAAACAGTGTCAGGTCACATGAAAACAGCATGTTGCTCCTGGAAGAGTTTCATGTGCAGATGTCCCCTTCACCAAAAACTGCATTTTCATTCATTCAAACGTCTCCCACTTAATTCAACCCCGGGTTAATTTGATCCCTCATTTAACATGATCATAGGACTAAAAAGAAACACACGGGTCATCAAGTCCAGTCTCCAGCAGGCATCCCATCATATAATCCCTTCCACACTAGCCTCTAACAACCAGTTAGACCGGACTATTAGAATCCCACATCAATCAGTTCTACCACACACCATGGTTAGTGAGTGGGACCATGACTTACATCAGAGGGCTGTGTCCTTGAGGCCAGGGTCATCCCATGCATTCCTACAAGATCCTAATCATCTGTATCAAAATGCTATTGTCTTTTATTCCACTCACGCCACCAAATTATAATGGATTTAATCACAGATGATGGAAGTTGCAATTCATAAGGTTAAAGAAAACAGAGCAAGCCTAAAGGTGACCAGTGATGCAGCAGCTACAATTATGTACTCCGCTGGTTATACACGGCTATTCTCAGGCACAGGACACTCACACTGTTAAGGAACCTGAGAGATATACCACCATAACAGAGTGAGAACAAGTTCATCTCCGTGTCAAGCCAGGTAGCAGCTGTTCCTTTACTTCCACAGACCCTTCCTTCGCTTAGCCGTTAAGGAAGTTCTTTTAAGCTAATCACTAAAACAAAACCACACCTCCTCATCTGTTCAGTCCCCGGAAGAACCTCACAGTACTCTGAGAATGTTTATTTCTCTTCCCAGCAAGTGGAAACACAGATTAACTCACCATCATAATAAAACTTGACATTTTCAGGCAGAGGTTCATATGGTGGAGCAAACACAGGACCTTTGTGCTCTAGGAACTTCCATTTAATGCCTTCAGGGTAGCGCTCTTCTTCCCACCTTCAAGAGAGAAACATGTACCAATATAATTGTAAGCTCCCAATCTTAAGTTTATTATTATATGGGTATAAGAGTATGCTAAAGAAAATCAGCAAGCAATCATCGCTTTGCCAGGCACAGACCAAGTACACATATTCAATGCACTGTCACCTTTTTTCTTTTTTTTCCCTTTTTTTTTTAAAAAAGCACAGCCATGTCTATGAACCAAACACCTTCGGTCACAGGCTATCTGGTAACACCACAGTCCTCATCTCCTACTTGCTGCTCTTTTCACAAAATTAAAAAAAAAAGAAAAAAAAACCCGAAAAAAAAAATCACACAGCTGAAAAAGCTGAGAACTTCAGCAAATGAAGAATTGTCCTGTAAAGCAGCTAGGATCATGCCAAATTAGAGTCAGCTGTGATCTGACATCAGGTCCAGGATGCCTGCTCAGCAAAGCCAAACAACTGTAGTATATTATGCAGCTGCTTTCAGATGTGGACAAGTATACCATTAAGGGCAGAGATAAAGAAACAGATGTTCATTTACAACCTAAATGAGAACAAACCTGCTTGGACCAGAAAGACTAAACCTGCTCTGTCATTTTAAATTCATTCTAATTCTTTGGGTAAGAAAAGCACACTTGAAGAAAAAAATAAGAGTAAGACAGGAAAAAACACTTCCCTTAAAGCAGCACCTCTATAAAAATGTTTTGCAAATGCTGCATTAAGTATCACAACGCAGCAAGGCAGGCACCACCAATCCCCCATTCCAACTGAACATACTGACAGGGTCAGCAATTCATCTACAGAGAAAAGGGGTCCCTCTAGGCCAGTATCCTCCCCCAGCTCCCTGCATCCCACACTCCTCCCCTCTACACTGCTTTCATGATTACCAGAACATTACAGCTACATGCTGCTGGCATAGGGTTCCCTGCTGAGAAAGGCTGTTTTACCTTCGTGATTCATCAACTGGAAGACCATTAACCTGTCACAGCACTTGGTCTTTGAATTGCCCAGACAACTTTGTGGAGCAGCCACGACAATAAAAAAAACCAAAAAAAACAAACAACAAAACTGTGTAAGCTTCCCTCCAGTGTCAGCCCTAGGGAGCAGTCCCATTCTGGGTGCAACAGCAGAGAAAAGACATGGTGTACTGCATGCATCCCAAGAACTGCGATGCACACGCACAGATCACTTCCTCCCTGCTGAGATAACAGGGTTGGCTGAACAGAAGATAAGCACTGTACAGAGAAAAGAGCTTCTGCTAGAAGACACTCAAAATGCTTCTCTGGTGCCTGTACATCAATAATTTAGGAACAATAATTATATGGGACACAGTACTTTGCTACAGTTAAAAAGGCACCATGTTTGACTGAGTTTTCTTACGCGGAGCACAGTAACATCTTTAACAGCAGAGCACACAATCCCAGCTTCCAGTACAAAACCAGCATGTCAGATTTCAGTCCCTGGCTGGGAAGAAGCCTTTGGTAAACTATGTTGATATAAGAAACTAATATTGACATCTGAAGTCTAGATCCCAAATATTTACATTCCTAATGATTGGGTTTTTTTTAATTAATTAGAAGCTAGAAATCTAAACATTTTGTCAAACATAGGCCTACGTTCTTCCACCCAGAAGCTCCTTCCAGCAAAATAAATTTGAACCACTCGCCTCTCCTCCCAGCCAGAAAAAGGCTATCCTCTCCAAAAACGAGTACTTTTATTCCAGTAAGAACAAATGAGGGGATCACTCACAGTAGCTACTACTTTACAGGATAGGCTTCTCATTCTTCCTTTTCAGCTGTGGCTTTTTAAGATGTATCTGGTATTTACTTGATGAAAAACTCTGTTCCTCTACCCAATTCCTCTTCTTTTATAAAGGACACAATGCAAAAGGAGTACTAGAAAGGAAGTAGTTTAAACAGACAGCTGAAGCACGTTGTGCCTTAGGGCTACAAGTCTCTAAGCCCAAAGCTACCAGAAATTTTGCCACCAAAAAAAAATAATAATATCATAAGCCATTCTCAATCCCACCTCCCTAAATCTCGTACATAAGCAGTAAGACAAAAGGCAAAAGTAAGCCTCCTGAGGTTAGCCAATTTTTGACCCTCATTTGGTTTTATACAAAAAAAGCACTACTGCAACACTGCCCAAGGTAGCTCCTGGTCCTAAACCAACGCTCTACCAACTATTTTGTGGTAGCAAGGAGAATGCCACCTACTAGGAAGGTGGCCTTAGTACAGTTTCTGCTGAAATCAATAATCAATCATACAGATTCCTTGATTAAATCCCGTATCAAACCTGTCTAAGAATGCCAGGGTGGCTCAGGAAGGTAGAGCTGGGGAGCATCATTCAAGTGGAATGAAAATAGAGAAGATTCTTGGTGAAAAAAGCAGAATATACCTCAGGGATATGTTATTTCAAGGAAATGAACATGTTATAACACAAGGTTGGAGAACTGCTCATAAGGTATACTTCTGGATCACATATTCTTCACACGCTGACAGGATGTGAAAATGACCTCTGAAAAAGCTCCACGTGGTGATGAGCAAGGCCGATGCCTTGGGAATGTCTAGCATCAAGTATTCACATACGTGAAGATGAAAATGCTCAAGGCAGTAAGCACTTGAGGAAGCAGCCAAAAAAAGATCTCAGACATGGAGAAAATTGACTCAGATGGAACATAAAATGCCCTTAAGAGACACAACTGAAGTGCAGATGCAACCCTGACCAGCAAACACAGGCTATACAAAGCTACAGATGGGCAACAGGAACATCAGCAGAAGGATGCAGTCACCTACTGCCAAATTTTGCAAAACATGCTTTCAAAGGCAGTTTTCCTCAGCAGTAAGCACAAATTTCAGAGCTTAACACAGCTACCTGGGACTGTGCTGCCAAGGAAGGTGAGGGGAGAACAGTACAGCTTTCCAGTAAAGGTTTGCTGTTGAAGGATACAGACTACAACAAAAGGGAGCTGTGGCAACAGAATATTAAGTTAGAACCAGCAAGGGCAGCTGAGACAAAGCCCAGAAGACAACAGATCGTTAAGGATTAAAGAGACCTTCTGTAGCTTCCTATTGCTTCAGTTTGTTAATGTCAAAGAACATCAAATATATGCTGTCAAAGGGATCAAGAAAAAAGTGGATTGCTCAGAAAAAAAAAATTTCAGGATAGTTTTGGGGAGGGGCCTGAAAAACAAATTTCTAAGAGAGTATACACAAGTATGAAAAAAATATGTCCTGAGGAAGCTGTGAGTATCAAAGAGAAATATGCCAAGAATATTAACATTACGAAAGAGTTTTTCTTTTAAATTGTGAATCAATAAGAGTGACAATAAAGGGGCAAGACTGAACCTGAAAGAATTGAAGAAGATTTCAAAGGCATTCCCCAATTCTCCAACTACAGATCTATTAAAAGTAGCCAAAGTGAACTGAGAAAAGAAAACACTTATGAAAAAATCATCCCTAAAAGATCATAAAAATACATCACAGGAGATTAGAGGAGGGCAGAAAACACACATGCTTTTGAAAACCACATATGCATTAAATGGGAAGTACTAAGGCCCAAACTTCAAAACACTCACAAGTAATAGCTCCTCAAACAATAGTTTAAATTACTGTGGATAGTAAAAAAAACCCAACAAACCAAAACAGTCCAGCAGGTTTCTTACACAGAGCACTACTGATGCAGCACAGGCCTGTCTTCCAAATGAACCACAAAGTTCCGATTTATTTAAATAAAGATTATAAAAAAAGTTAAGAGCAAGTGAAAACACAACTTCAGTTGCTCAGCAATGTTAATTTAGGATCCTGGGCAAGACAGAAAACACTTTCCATTCAAAATTTATTTTCAAAATTCATTTACCAAACAGCTGAAGCTTAACTGGTCGCCTTCATTCTTGTGCCAGAGGCAGGAGCAGTTTGGACTGCACAGTGTTGACATGCAGCTAGAATAAAGCCGGCAGACACCCACTCACGTTGTACCCTCTATATGTCTGTGTTATCTATATAACACAGATAAGATCTGCTAGGACACTAGCTAATACATCTGCACATATTTATATATTGCTGCTGATACCCTCCAAGCCTACAATTTTTCATATTGCTCTGAAGAATGTCAGCAAGGAGCAGGTACTGGGCACAGGAATACTGCTATCTGATCTTTATGGGTAGCCTCCACATTCTACAGATTGAAAAAACCCACAAAATCCCCTTATTTCTTGCTTTAGGTATACCAACAAACAGCATTTCACTTTACTTCAGAGGACAAACATAGCGAACAACATATTTATTTAGAGCTTACCACAAAGTAAGCCCATTACTGAGAACAAATCCTCACGAATCAACAAAAGAGAAAACCAGATGCGTTTACTCAGTCAGCATGGGAGGTAGCAGGGAAAGTCCAGGTGCAGAGGGTTACCTACATCACTGATATATCACTTACCATTTCCATTTTTGCTCCTCTTCTTTTTTCGGTTTCTTTCTCTTGTCTGCCTCAGGGACTTTCTTATCTTTGCTTTTAACTTTCTTTGCTTTGCTGTCCTGCAAAATGAGTAAGAATCTGTTAGAACAAGCTACCGTATTTCCCCCTCCCTGAAAAGATGTTATAAAACAAAATACTGTCTCTTGGGGTATATAAGTTTGACCACAAACAACTAAATCACTGTGGCCTCACTACACAAATGTGCTCTTAGATCATCCTATTAAGCCTAAGTCTGCCGATGGTCCCACTTATGTTTTAAGCCAACTTCTTTTACTTTACACTTGGGACACGCTAAGTGCACACACAGCCAGCTATTCTGCCTCACCTGATAAGCAGCACGTCTGGGCCACAGTGACACGATTGCTTAGTTACAGAAACACCCTCCTTGGCCCACACTAGTGTATCTCGTCTGGCAAACGCTACACCACTGTGAGGTGGCTTCTGGGAATGTACTGGTATATGCTCACTACAGAGACACTTTTGATGAAATGACGAATTAACTAGAGATGCTTTCATGTAAGGGAAGAATTAACCATGTTGCCAGGAGGTGCTCACAACACGTGCCTCACAAGGGTATCTTTGCTAGATGTGGCATGTAGTACATTAGTCTCAAATTATGGCTAACCTCTCTTCACCAAGTCCCTCTGCAAAGAAATTTCCACCCTAGGTTCCATCTAAAAGCTTTAGGCATCTGTCTAGCAGCTAACCTCAGTTTCACCTCCTCTGCTTCTGAGCTGTACTCCATCATCTGTGCAATTACCAGCTGTTGTTACTAAGCCTCCTCTACCCTCTGCGAGATACTTAACAGGAGCCCTGTGAATTGTGCACATTCTGCAGGCATCTTCTCTATCCATTTTTTTAAGACTAGGAGAGAAAGTTTACCTGACTTTTTATATATTATAGTTCAGATAAGTTAACCTGCACCATAGGTGGGGATGTACCACACCCAGCTTTGTCCCAGAACAGTCCCTGCCTCCTTGCCCCTGAATCACATCCCCCCTGCTCTACATAATTCAACACCAAATTGTCAGCTCTGCTTTTCTTGATCATAGAAACAAATTAATCTTTCACATTACCTCTTCTTCCTCTTGTTTCCTTTTCTTTGCTTTCTTTATGTCTTCTGTTTTGATTTTCTTGGGTTTGTACTCAGCACTGTAAGAAGAAAAAGATTAGCTGATGAAAATAATAATTTTTTCCAGTACGAAAAATAAAGTCATACACATATGCACAAGTTCCCAGTATTTCTGGCATGTTTAATTTCTAAATAATACAATTTGATGCTTCACTCTCAGAACACTGAATAATCCCTGCAAAGTTCAAACAGCCTACAAAATTCTAAAACTCATCAGCTGTTACTGTGAATACTTCCACACAAGTTTCAGACTGCTGAAGCAAAAATCTTCCTTGATGAAGAACTGATTCAAAAGCATTAGTAGCCACCTAGTGATTACATAGGATGGCATAAACAGGCAAAAAGCTTAGTGGCACGTTCTACCCTCAACTCCTTTCCAGTCATCTGTCTGGGATGTGCCCACAAGGCTCACTTTTTGCATCCCCCACTAGTTCAAACAATAACAAAATTGACTACTGGCAAATTCTTAATCTTTCCATTGCAGACATAAAATGGGAGGTCACAAAAACTTAACAGAAGGCAGCAAATGATTACACAAAAGAAAAGACGTCACACCCATCTCTCTTGGAAACTGAGAAATACCACGTAGGGACAGAATGCCACCATGGTTAAACGCTGCCAACACTTTAACTCCAGACTGCTAGTAAGGCCACACTGCCTAAAGAGCTGGACGCACATAGATGGTGACAGATCAGCAGGATGTAACTGGGTTTTTGTTTTACTGGGTAGGTTACTATATCTGGCAAACATCATGTGTATTTTTCTCTTGCTTTAGAGACAAAAATCCTCAGCACAACCTGCAACATATTTAGACTCTATGAGAATCACGCCGAGCAGTGCAGGCAAACCTCCCTGCCGTCCCCAAACAGGCTGACAATGCATTTTCTTCCTCTTGTGCAGTCATTTCCTTCCCCGGCACAAACCACTGCAGCCACTTAGCTAGCATTAATACCTCACTTGCTCTGATTTATGTTTTACAATCTCCATCGGTGTCTTTTCTTTACCTACCCTCTGTTTTTTTTGTTGTTTTTTTTTTAATATTTACTAGCACTGCAACATTTCACTGCACCATCTGCAGAAGCAGGTAACCGTATTTTGCCTTGGACTGCACAAATACTGTCCTTGCCCTCCTCAGAGGACTTGTAACAGCATAAGGAGTCTGGTCTCAGACCTCCAGTCATCCATCTGAACAAGTTTGTGCTGCCGACCTAAAATCCCACCTGCTCCCTCAATGTTATCTTTTTAAAACTAAAGGCAAACATCCATGTCACCAGCACCCATGGCACTTACTCATCGTCTTCTCGAGGTCTCTTCAGGGGTTTGGAGTCCTCTTTAGGAGATGCATAAACCCCATCATCATCTGGTTCATCTTTAATACGCGGCGGACTACAAAAAGAAGCAAAGAAAGGTGGTTTTAACTTCAAAGATGGAGCTTCTTGGAAACCAGCAACACCTCAGTTTTAAAAAGTTCTCATCTCCAAAACAGGCATGTCTTCCAGTCCCAGAATGTGTTGTCATCTTACGATCCCAAAGACCCGAGGTGTGTCATTCTCTGAATAGCCATAAGGACAGTCTTTCAGTGTCTATGTATTTGCCATTTCTAAAGCAACACCAAGATCAATTTCAGCTGCTTAGATTTCACTGTGTTTCTTTGAGGTTTTGAGTAAAAACAACTGTAGCTTCCAGCACTGTCAAATATACTTAAAACCAAAATACATGCATGTGTGCAGTCAAATGGAGGACATTTACTTCCAACTCAATATCCCTATTGAGCCTGGTAAGAGCGAAGATTATCAACAAAACAAAGATTTGAAAGCTATTTCTCCGAATCTTTTTCCAACTAAATATTGAAGCATGTGAAAACCAGAAAAGGAAACAAAGATTCAGCAAAGTTAAACTGATGAGTCTCTTTTCACTATCCAAACTGCAGGATGCAAATAATCCTATCCCTTTCAACAGACTGCAAATACTAAATTAGGCTCAACATTTTCAGCCTTAATGTCCCAACACACCAGTAATAAGGGGAAAAAAAATAGTATGTGTGCATGAGAGACTATCCTTTTAAACAAAGTCATTATTTCTACATTTCACAGAAGCATTTCACTCATCTTCATAAAGAAAAAAATGTCTCAGAGTCTAAAATTACATTTGGAAGCACTTAGCACTGCTCCACTCAGGTAGAAAAAGTAACAGTGCCACCTTCTTGGGCTTTCCTATTCTTATTCAATCAGGAAATTTCTATATCAAATTGACTCAGTTTCCAAGCCAACACTGCAGATTTTGCAATTGGATGGTATGGAAAAAAAAAAAAGCAGCATTTTGCTTTGTAGATCACAGTCAGCAGGAGACATTCTGGAGTCTTATTTTAGCTCATAACGTGTCCATGAAGCAGAACAAGGCAGTTTGCTCTTTCACAGCTGTAAAGCCACTGCAGTGCTGGCAGACGCAACTCTGGGGAAACAGATACATGCCACTTGCTATAAGAAACTATTTCTGTGGCATCGCCTACGATTAACTGAGACACAAGTCTGGAGCACACGGACAGTTGCAAAACATCTATGGAAAAAGAGGTATTTGTCTCATTTAATTTATTCTGCCTTCCAGGCAGAAATCTAGAACTACTGTTTATTAAGTTCCTACAAATTTTATCTACTCTATTTAGAACACTGAAATATTTCGCAACATTTTGTAATAGGGGGAAATAAGGCGTGATTATATTAAAAGAAAGGAGCTGTAAGACCAAGCTGAACCTTGACTTGCATTGTTCCCAAGACTGTAACATTGCCCATCCTACCAAGTCTTAAGGAAGAAAATGAAAACCATCTGCATCTGAGTGAGGACATTTTTCTCTAGTGAATTTGTAAAAGAACACTTCAGCAGGAAAAAGAAGAAAATTACTTTACTCTTTGCCAGCTTTTGACCCTGAAGAAGGCACAATTGTGATGGCTCCTTCAGGCTTTCCTCAGACACACACACAAAAAAAATGTTCTTGGACCTAAAGAGAACTCTTAATAGAGTTACCTTAATACAAGAACACCCAACGCCCCTGGAGAGATTAGCACATGCATGCAATTCTGCTGAATAGCAGAGGCTAGAAAGAGTCATTATTAACTGTCTCCTACACCATGAAACACCTAAACGCCATTGCTTTCTACTGCCAGAGTATCCCCAGAAGGGCCTGGAGAGGGCGCCTCCTCCCTGCACCACGCACAACTCCTTAGTTTGCATTTTTCAGTAGGAGTAAGAAAATGAAACAGATGGAGGAACTCATGTGTCATATACACAAATAACCAACAGGCACGGACTAGACAGGTGTCTTCTCCCAACCTCTCTGCATCCACAAAACATGGTGAGACTGGAAGGACTTTTTTTTTCCTTAAAGTAGATTCATAAAATTGGACACGACTGAAAGCTTTGATTGACTAACAGATATGTGCACATGCATCTACCATACCTCAGACCTCCAGTAAGTCAGTGAACTGGATTTACCACCTTAAAAATAACTGGTGGCTGGATTTAAACAAACCCCAAGAGATCTTAGCTGGTCAACTATTAAGAAAAAGTACTCTTCTATCAATTGCCCACTTCAGGTTTTTAATAAGACTACTTAGTGATGACTGATATAACACCTAAGTCCAGGAGGCTCTGCTACTAGCAGGAATTTAGTACAGTACAACACCTAGGCATCTTCTGAAGGTACTTCTGATTTTGCACAAGCACCTTCCTTAACTTCTCTCCTCTGCAAAGACTTTAAGCTGTAATCACTTACAGAAGAGACACTCAGAAGCAATCTGGACTCTCTTTAAAAGGCTCTGTCTCCAGAAGACTGCCTGCAGAGTTCAAATACCAATTTTACAACAGAGGTTCTTTAAACTCCAGCTATCAACGTTTCCGTAGTTCAACCTGTCCTCGACAGAATTCAACTATTTCATATTTGGACAAGCCCAGCATGTGCGGGCAGATACCAGTTATTCAACAGCTCCCATCTCCAGTTACTCGGTAAGTAGATCAATTACCAATTCTCATCATTGAGAAGAATATCTAATCTCAAAGGGTCAAAAGCATTCACATTTTTTCCCAAGACCAAGTGAGAGGAGTCAAACACTGAGCACCTAAGAAAAGTCAAACTTACTTTTTTTCAGATCATAGACCTTATTTCTTACCTGGAGAAACCATTTTCCTTTTCCTTCTTTATTTTCATATCACCACAAGATAACTTCATCTGAAAAAAAAAAAAAAAAACAAGTAGGCGCATATCAGCACTGCCCAGAGCACCTTATGTTTTTCCAACACGGAACACAGGCGGCATGTTTAACTTGTTGAGGGAACCAAAGAGCACTATGACTGTATCTGCATCCCCTGTAGCCCTTGGTGACCCACATGACACACCAAAAAGGCAACATTTTCCCTAAGTCTTAGTCAACTCAGTATTTTCTGGCCCTCTAATTTAATCAATAGATTGGAGTTAAGTGTAGTTTGTCCTTGCACGGAATGAACATGATCTAACAGATTTTTCTCCATTGTCTCTAAATCTAAGCTTGGCAAAGTGAAAAGTAACAGGGGGAAAAAAGTGTGGAGTCAGTGGCCACAGCTCCACTGTGGAACTGTTTCAATTCACAATACCTGCAGAGACAGCCCTTACAAGTTCATATCTATCACTCCACAAACTAAGTCATTGGGAAAATTCTCTCCAGGTCGATAAAAACCTGGAAATATAAACCACATCTAACCCACTGAGTTTGTACCATTCAGTAGTACAAACCAGAAACCTCTTGTCTCTCCCACAGGAGACACTTACCTTCTCTTCCTTTCTCTTCTCCTTGTCTTTATCTTTGTGTTTATCTTTGTGTTTCTCTGAGCTGCCATCTTTGTGTTTGGTTTTCTCCTTGTCTTTGTGTTTCTTTTCCGAGGAATCTTTGTGCTCACTGCAAGACAAAAGAGTATGTTTGCAGATGGGGAGACATGAGGGGCTTTGACCAATACAGGCAATTTCCATCAGTAAAGAGCCACAGGTTTTGAAGATTACAAACCCCACAAAATAAGGCATCACCTTTACAGACAGATCCACCACAGTCTTCTATCACATTACATCCATTTTCTTTAGGAGGAAGAGGAACAGGAAGGGAACACACCACAAAACCGCAGCCGCCAAGCGCTCCGCTTCAGGAAACCCCCCGTCAGCCTCGTTTGCTGAGGAAACCCACAGCTGCTATGCTGAAAGCTCAACACTTTAGGCTGAATATCCACTGTCCCTGCTTCTCCTCCTTTTCCTACTCCATGGAAAAAGGTCACTGGAACAGAGCCACCAGTCCCGTCAGCGCCCATATCAGCTTTTGCTCAGACAACAGTTTGTCATTGTAGCAGTTCTCATCTCTGGAACTTAAAGAGAAAACCGCTGATCCCTATTATTCCCAAACAGATGGGAAAACCAGAGCAAACAGGATATGCAATGTCCTTGTGTTTATGCAAAGTCAAACAGAAAAGCAGAAATAACACCGCAGTCCTCAGTCGGAGCTGTTTCGCCGATGGTGCCTCACCAGCGTGATCGGCCCCGCTCTGCTCGGCTGAGATGTCCTGACCACGCAGGACGGGCACTCACCAAAGGTGTTTCCAAGCAAGAATCTGGTCTGCAACTACTCAGAATCTGGTGCTATGGATAATAGTATTGAGAGTTTAATATCCAGAACTCTTTAGTCAGAACAGCAGAAAAAATGCCCCCAAGGAGAAGAAAATATTTTTTTTTATCCTCTTTCTACCACCTTCTGATTTCTGAGACATTTGGGTAAATTTGGATCATATTTTCAAGTTTTTCTTATCAACCAGAAAGACACATGGCTCTTTTCAAATGCAAATGAGTTTTCTCATGGAATGACTTGACCCTTGGAGCCAGAAAGTGAGGAAACACTCCCAGGAGACTCACAATAGAAACGGCAAGAACTGCCTACAAGGATTAGCAGCACTGTTGGGGAAGCCAAGCAGCAAGCCTGTCAATTCAACAGGCCTTCAATACACATTTATAAGGTTGCATGGACTCCCTGGGGTCACCCTGGGCTTGAGCAAGCCAAAGGCACAGTGGAAATTGGGCTCTCTTCCACTAGGCACGGCTAGGCACCACGCAAGCTGCCTTCCTTGTGCTGGCAGTCCATGCTCCTCCTTCCTCAGCACTGCACTCCCATCACCACTGCTCTCTGGGACACACGGACACACTCTGCTTCTCCTTAGGACTACACAATACAACGTAAAGCTTTAGCAGAAACAGGCAGCTTCCCTTATCTCAGTTATTTCAACACTCAAGTGCAAGCCCAAAGCAATCTGGGGGAACATAGCCCAGAAAAACAGTAATCCTGTAATGCCAGGTAAGAGTGTGATTTTTAAGGAAGATATATGCTTCAAGTCATCTTTCTATCATAAAAACCAAACTGCAAAAGGGTTGGATGTTTGATGGCTACGGAAAGCAAGCAGCACATTAACCAGCTCCCATAAAGCTCACGTGATAAAGAGGAAAGCAACTACAGCCACAAATACGCCTGCCCTCACCCAGCTGTAGAACTGCAGAGTAAAGTCCAACGCGGAGAGTCTCAGAGCCTCACGTAACACTAACATGAATGGACCTGAACCTGCAAAAGGTTTAAATTATTCAAGCTCGGAGTAGCACACACCCCAGTAAATATACACCTGCCTTCCAAGCCCAAGCAGCTAAAGCATGAAAATCCATCTCAGAGAGAAATCGGTATATTCACGTACATTATTATTCACATTAAAAGAGATTCATTACATTCACATTAAAAGAGATCAGTAGGAAGATAAACCAGCTTCATTTTCACTCTCTACCAACCTCTTCATACTACACAGAAAACTAAAGGAGTATCTAAATATTAAAAGGCAACTGGCACTCTAGAAATTCTTGTAGATAGACACACAGTACCACATGTTGCCTCTGAGTGAGGATTCAACAACTGCAGACTATTCTTACCCAGCAGATCGTGTTATGTACACTGTGTGATCAGGACATGGAAGAACGTACACAGAACATCCTGACACTGGATCTCGGAAATCCGCGAGATGCCTGCTGCTCTTGCTCAGATTTGACATCCCAGTTTCTGCACCCTGTTTATTCAACCAGTATCTCAGACTCCCCCCCCCCCCCCCCCCCCCATTCCATTTTCCTTTGCTCCAACTAGATTCCTTGATGGTCTGAAAGCACAAACCCCACACGTTATTAATCATTTTTAAACTTGGGAAAGTCTGGAAATTCTGACTTGCTATCTTGTACTATCATCTGTATGGTATTTTGTTGTCTGCAAGCCTGCTTGTTTCTATTTGCTGACTCTGTCTTGTTCTGATTTGGTATTTAAATCCTACCTGAAATAACATGCGTCACTCAGACAACAATTTGCATCTTCAAAGCTTGGTACACACTGCAATCCATGGAGGTAGTTCTCTAAGGTCAAGGTTCATGACAGTGTCTGTTGCTTGGGAGTCTGGAATAGTTTTCAAGAGCACCGTAACTCATTCTTGTTAGCAGCCAAAAGTGCTGGCTTTCAGTGTGTGACTGGTAGAACCCTGGGATGTACACAAAATGTCCCTAAAAGCAAATGAATAGATGACAATCTACACCTGCAAAGCTAATACTGAAAAAGGCAGAAAATCCCATCAGCCTAGAGAAGCAATAACAATTCTTATGTGTGTTGAATGCTTATAGACTATGGCTGGAAAAAAAAAGTGCTAAAAACTTAGTCTTGCTTAAGTAGAAGCTCAAATGACATCGCTCTCCAAAGAGAGTAAGTGGCCACCACTGAAAAACTGCTATGAAATCTAATCTAAAGCGAAGATATTTCAGCACTGGAGTCAGTCTTGGACTCGTGACTCAGTCTTGGTTGTTTTTTGTGTTTTGTTTTGGTGTTTTTTTTTTTTAATCACAAGATTATCATTCCCCTTTGCTCTGTAAATCTTACCAGTAAGATTTCTCACCAAAGCAGTGTGGGCTCAGATAATCCAAGGAAACTGTCTCTAGTTTCACTCTGCAACTTCATTTTCAAAACAACAATATTAGTGGCTGGGTCCTGAGGTCCTGCTTGTTGCTGCTCCTGGTATGTCACTGGAAAAAACTCCCCAGATAAAAGTCTGATTTTGTGTGGTATTTGCTCTAATATAAAAACAGAGCATAAATTTCTTCCCCTCATTTGTAAGCAGACTGCTTGTCAGCCCTACGTGTTCCTAGACACTGGACCACAGCTCTGACTTGCAACTCAGGCCAAAGTTTTTTGACATGTGCAACGATGAAGGCACGCACCCCTCTTCCCTAGGAGGGCCCGAAATCTGCATCTCTCAGAAAAGCTCATTTGGAAACGCACTGACAACAAAGGCCTCAAGCAACAATCCTGAAAAGAGTAACTTTTTTTTTTTCTCTCCTGAAGTGAAGCAAGTTGCACAGACACTAAGTTCAGTCAGCAGGCTGAGCAGCTTTGGTCTTTAATTTGGCTAAGACACTTATGTGAGCCTCCAGGGGAACACAATTTAACCACCACCACACTAATCTCAAAAGAAAAGAGAAGGCAACAGGATGCCATCCTTACCCTGAAGAAGGAGTTTCAGCCTTCTATCAGAAAGCTATTTCCAGACAACCCCAAAGCTATTATTAGGAGGGACTGGGAACAATTTAAAGAGCAGTAAGTCTGCCTTCCTGGCCAATTCAAAACTGAAATTAAAAAAATCACTTTTCGTTAAAGAAACCAAACACAACCAAAAAGGCCCCAAGACCACATGCACCCAGGTAAATTTTATCCTGAATTAATTTCTCAGAGAACTGTGGATCATTCGTTACCTTTCCTGCACATACTCCTCTGCCAACAAGCCAGCTTGAAGTCACCAGCCAGCAAAGCCCCCATAAGATAGAGGGAAACTTCAGTGCACGTTAGCCTGAAAAGAGGGCAACGGGAACACAAAAGTTGCTCACAATCTGTTTTAGAAATACCCAGCCTTGCTGACAAATAAGATCTTCCTGCTCACCCAAACCATTACAGCTGAACTACTGCAACAGCACTTGGAGTTTTACACCTCTGAAGGTGCTTAATACTGACAACCTACAGTTTTGTGTTCTGGTTTGTGTTTGGTTTTGTTTGTTTTTAATTAAAGGTAACAAAGTACAGTAGGACACCATATACAGGCAGAACCAGGGAAAACATCATCTATGGACTGTCATGGTACTGGCTTAGTCCAAAGGCCAGATGAACAGAAGATCTCCTAAAGCACCTACAGCCTTTTTGCTGGCTTGCTCACTGTCCTTCATTCAGAGTCTTGGTGTGAACAAGGACATCTGAAGGCCTTGGAGAACTCAGGCTGTAGCGCACGAAGCAGTAAATGCCGCAGAAGCAGCCATTTCCCCTGACAGCACGGCTGTGCTTCCCTGCGAGAATGCCTGCAGGACAGGAGGGAGGAGAGGAAGGGAGCACAGGCACCTGGCAGCAGCTGCTCAGCTACGATCACATGGGAAAGACACAAGTGGAAAGTGTTTCCAAAGAATGGCAGATGTGCAGATCACAGCTTCCTTCTTCAAACCACAACAGCTTTGCAGTAATTTAACACTGCATTCTTCAGGTGCCATTTATGTACGTTAATAATCCCTTCCCAGGCCCTTTCCATTCCAGCTTCAAAATCACAAGCTGGGAAGGATGCTTTATCTAAAGTGTCTCTTATTTCCTCTCTCACATATTCTCAGCTGTAATAAGCTCATGACTGGGAATCTGCTACTAGCAAGCAGCAGAGTCTGCTGCCAGCAGAGCTTTGCTTGCCTACTCGGGAGCTGCTCCGATGCAACTGAAGCGTAAAATAACAGGGAGCTGTGATTTTAGTGAAATCTAAAACCACAATAGGGACGGAGCATAGGTTACGCAGCCCATCTCTCGTTTGACGTAATACAATATTAATGGCAAACCGTGATCATATTCGGACTAACGCATACCGAGGAACGGCTGACGGTGTGGGGAACATTTCGTAAACAGAACGCACACCAGCGAAGGGCAACTTTTCAGCTGTCTGGCAGTATTTTATGTTCCCTGTTAGAGGGTTATCATTTGGTATTACAGGGAACGCGCACGTGAGCACCAATGGTTCTGCTGGGATTTCAGCAACACAGTAAAAAAACCCTGAGACCACTTCTCCCAGAGTTGAAAGGAGTCTTTTCACCAGTTTTCACAGATCATAGAACAAGCCTCCAGCAAAAGGAACAAGATAAAAGCTGGACCAATCAACAGCTGATAAAAATATCAGTAAGTAGAACAATATTCAAACATTGAGATGAGGATCAGGCTTAGCATGAATTGTCTTTCAGTGTGCAAGAATCAGGTATACTCACAAATGAAAAGCAAAAATTTTTTACTACTTGAAGCCAGTGTCACATTAGAAAGCTGATTAAGGTGAACTGTGCACTCAAACAGGGAATCAAACCAAAACCACCCACACTAAGGAACAGGGGGTGCTGAAATAGTTTTTAGATTTTTTTTTTCCCCTACTTCAGATATCCCTGCCTCTTCCTGCCCCCAATGCACACTATTCTTATCAGTTCAGGATAATAAATCAGAGGAGGTGTGCAAGAGGCCTGAACTGAAATTCATCTTCATTCACAACTAGCAAACGGCTGGAATCTGTGTTTTTCCTAGCAAAGCCATGAAACTTCAAAGATGTCAGTGAAGATCAGGTCTATAAATACCTTATGCGTCCCACATCAAGTGATGATCACAAGAGATTTAGTAAACAGAGGAAATACACACTCTGACAGAACATTCTTCCTACGGCTCAGAAGCTTGTCACATTGACAACACCGATCAGTGCTGCAAAAGCAACCTCCTTACTCCCATTCCCCATCACAGCCATTTCTGTGCTCTTCAGCCGACTGCCAGCCACACGCCAAGCACAAAGCCCAAGACACCTGGCAGAAAGACACTTGTTACTGCGAATGCTCCTAAACCAGTCTCTAGCAAGTCTTGGTTTCAAAGGCCCCTTTATTTCTTTGTTTTATATGGTCTACTTGTTTGAGATGCTCGTCTCCCACAGATCTGACACCTCTCGTCACATCAGATTTGTTTTGTTTTATATTTTTAACCACTGACATTTATACTGAATGGGTGCATATAAGATTTTCTTTTGGGGATCGGGAAATGCAGGGCTGAGAAAAGGAACATGATAGCGATGTGGATTTATTCTTTGATATGGATTTTTCTTAAGCAGGCTTTGCATTTTTTTTTTCCTTGAGGGGTGATGGAGAAGATCTGAGGCACACAAATGTTCTCTCCCCGTTTATTACAGCTGCAAATGAATGGTTAAGATACAGAAGTGTCATCTTGTGAGTGGGAGAGGAAGAAAGCAAGAAGCAAAATTAAGAAGTTCTACATACCACTCCACACACTTCTGCCATATGAAATCAAAATTACCTATTTTAGGTATTCCTGAGACTTGACAGTTTAGATCCTTCGAATTCTGGATACAGGAAACATTTATTCTCCTGCATTGGAGTTCTGCCTTCTTGATGCAGGTGTTATTTTAAAAGCCTTTAAGTACAACAGGGCAGGAAATGAAATCATCAAACTATTAAAAACAGACATAAAAAAAATCTGCCTCAAACACAACCAGACAATGCTTTTAACTGTGTAACAATGTCGGGTGCAGTACTGCACTTCTCAGAATGCAATTAGGGGACTCTTCACACACACTGCGTAATACACCATGGAGCTACAAACCCAAGTTTCACCGGCAACAATGGCTAAAGCACCCTTCAACCTCTTTGAGAATTAAAGATACAGCACATCTTTCGCAATATCACAGCAGCTTTTCTGAAACACAGAAAGAATTTTCTGAAGAGTTACATGCAATTCTATTTATCTAAGATAAACTTTTCTAAAGGATTCAGTTTCAATTTTAGCAACAGGAGACAGGCCTTTATCTAGTGCTTTAAAAATTCCCCATACAGGTAAAAATCACCAGAAAATCCCACTTTGTTACCTTGGAAAATCTTTGTTTAATTTCTCACAAAGCAATGCCTATTTTTCACTGTTTCTTTCATTGTGAAAGGAGAAACTTCAGTCCAAACCGGCAGGTTTTTATACCTCCTATGAAAATGCCTGTGACAATCCTCAGCAAGGCAGAGGTTCTCAGAAGTCTGCTGTGATCCCCTGCAGCTGGTGGGTTCAGCGGATGTTTCTGCTGCATGGTCATAGCGGAAGGAGAGTAACATGGTGGCACTACTCTGGGGCTGGGTTTTGGAAGGAGCACTTTGTCACCTTTGTTTATAAAAACAAGACCTCTGACCCTGTATTGTCTTTACAACTAGTTGCAACAAGACAGGGAGCAAACACGAAAATCTCTCTTACTACACAGAAGTTTCACCATTTATCTCGCTGCAAAGGGCTTAAAAGAGCTGATGAACTTACAGAGGGGTTTTCTTTTACAGAAAGACAAGCATTGTGAGCTTTCTGATGGCCAGCTGCTGTCACTGGTATGCTACTTAGCAGATATTATCCAAAAAATATACACACTTAAGGTGCCCATTCAAGGTGAAGATGACATTTGAAAAACAGGTGAGAAAGTAACTGCTTTTTGAAAGAAACTCATGCTACGAAGAGAGCATTATGAAAATGGATCCATCACTATACAATTTTGTTGCCAAAACTGATTCAAGTGTGTCACCAAGAAAAACTCTCCTAGCTGCACTCTTGAAAAACCTGGAAACAGATTTTTCTAACCCGTCTGAAAATCTTCCAAGTAAAGAGTTTCCATGGGTTTGGAACCCATTTGCTAAAAAATGCAACACCTTTCAGTTAGACTGCAGGCACAACTGGCTGACATCTGGAAGATGGACATTTACCAGCTCAGTGCCAAGAAAACCCTTTGCCTAAGCAGTAGATGGGTTGAAAAACTAGTACCTCTGCTTAATAAGCACAGTTGACAACGCACTTCTGCTATTTGCATATACACGTCTGCATGAGGAATCTTTTCCAGCAGTGATGGCCACAACAGCCAAGTATCAAAACAAACTGGACCTAGAACCAGCCCTTCAGATGGCTCTATCACAAAGGCCTAAGCCAGGATTTTCAAAATTAAAGAGGTGCTGGCAATCACAGAACCCTCACGCTTTTTCTCCCAAGAAGAATTTTGCTTTGGCTCTTGTTATATCACAGGTAAAAGCCCTTTTGAAAGGGGACAATTCTCCAGTATTTTTCCACAAAGCAATTTCCTCCCCTCCCACTGTTGGCAAAATTAACTGCAAAGTGATAAAAAGTCCCCTTCCTCTCCCCGGTGCAACCCATCGCTTAGCAGTACGATAGTGACAGGCACTGGACGGTCACACAGGCCATACAAAAATTCAGACTCCTCTGTTCATCTTGGCTCTGTCCAGGAAAGCATCTCAGTACAGTGACTGTAGTAATGGAACCCAGGCGCTTAGCTCGCTTCAGTCCTTCCGTGTCCTGTCCCACAACTCACCAGTCTGGCCTCTGCCATCCTTGGATTCACACTTTCCATGTGAACACTTGGCCATGAGCATGTGGTGCAGTCAGGTCCTTCCAGCTGCTGGGTTATCTCCTTCACAAGACAACAGCTACCTAAACCTAACCCTCACAGACACAACTTACATTTAAGGAATTACATGGATGACAGCTGAATCAAAGGATTTGGAGAAGAAATGCTCAAGTTTCAATTATGAGGTCAGCTATTCTAAAAAGTTTGTGTGAGAAGTCAGCTGGCTCTACACAGCGAGCAGCCACGTGCCCTGTGCGTGACTGAGCACAAACGGGGCAGTGGAGATTTTAGTGCAGTCCTGAAGGAGCGATTCAACCAGAGCACCGCACACGTGTCTGCATACATTACCCTCCTGAGTATCACCTTCAAGACCAGATCTCATGACTCAGCACTATAAGACATCCATTTCTAAGATGCCAGCTTTGAAAGGCAAAAAAACACACTTGAGAAAAAGATGTTGCAAGCTGTGCACTCAGCCTGGGGAAGTGAAGTCCCACCTCGTGTAGGGGCTTGCAGGCACTGTTATACAATCTCTCCCCAAAACACGCCTTGAACAAAACCCCTGCACAGGCACGCACTCAGCTGTGCCATCCACATAGGTGTGCCCTATCATGGGATTCACAGATGCAATATATTGTGCTCATAGGACAAATGAACACTCCATAGAGAAATGGAAGTGACTGGAAGCTTTAGGCACAGTGCCTAGAAAAAATTATGCCTTTCTCACAGGGATTCAAGGCAACGCTGTAGGGAGGAAGGAATTACTTCAAGATAAAGCATGATTACATATCGTCCCATGAGCTACACCTCACAAAATATATTAGCCATTCTTATCTCCTTTCCACTGTTTTGGCATTTGTTTACACAATCAGCAGTGTGCAGCTTCAAGTTATAAGCCATGATTAGTCATTCCGGTTAAAAATACACTGACCATTTCCAACTCCTACACAAATACGGTCAAATCATTAATGAATTCTGGAAACTTAAAGATAGTACTAACATTACTCCTTACAGAAGGAGTATTTTGCTAAGATTGCAGGAGAATGGTTTTTCAAGTGAAGCAATGAACATCTGGAAATGCAAGACAGTCAATTTTGGGGTGCATGCTTGAAGATCAGAAAAATGAAAGTCAGAAAAACCAAAGCATATAGATATGTGAGCAACAAAGAACACAAACATTGTGTTCAAAGCATTTCATCTTTGCCGTGGAAGCCAGTAAACGCTGCAAGTTATTTGGCCTAGATTTTTTCCCCCCTGTCAACCATTTACTTTCAAACAAAAAAAGAAGAAACGTATTATGGAAGAGTAAGGTTGTGTAACTTCTCAAAAGGTCACAGAAAACTCAAATAAAGTGTGACCCCAATAAAACAAACCCACAGCTCAGCACAGACTCTCTCCTTTCCACACTTCTCTTTAAAAGAAGTCATTGTTAACACAGCTTTTAAAATTCATTTTTAGATTGCGTTATCGCAGTTGTACAGCAATTGGTTACTAACAGTTGCTTGGCCACAGCATAAACACTATCTGCCATTCACCAAGCGTCACAACAGAAACTTACCCTCCAGAGACTGTTCTTTGCAAGTTTCATTGCCAACGTAGGCTTCATGGCACTTGCAAGTCAAGAGTTACAACTGGGAAAAACTTTCCTGAGTAACATCTTGTGTATAATATACTTGCCCTGTGCTCCATCATACCAAATCACCACGGACAGACCTGTACATCCTGGCTCTTCCCATTCACAGCCTAGGCTAGGGATCAACTGGACTGTGGCATCCCCCCCCAAAAGCTATAGGTAATCACAGAGTAAATAAGTGTTTATATTCGGTGTGGATGATACGGCAGACGACTGGCATAAAAAACCTTCCCCATGTAGCTGCAGTCTGGTACATCAATCACATCAGGCAAAACAGCATGCAGTCCTTTCAAATTCATCACCTAACCCAGCAACTGAGATCAGTTCAGAACCAGTTTGTAACACTGCCACAGTGTTGAGATATTCAGCCATTGTGGTAGCAGGCCAAGGACATCATTCTTGGGGACCATCTTTCCAGACACTTCTAACTACAAGGAGGCCCAGCAGTCACACCAGGTTGACCTATGCTAAAACAGCACGGTTTATACCAACACTCACGGGAGCTCCACATTTCTGACAAACAACTGTAACCACACACAAAAAAAAAAAGATTATGAACAAAACTGATCAATCTTCATAAAATGGGGTTAAGCTAGTTTTCAACACCTTTAACAACACTAAGCTACAATAAGCTTTTTTACATTCGTACCGGCTCACACTTGCAAGATACATTACTTCGTCTACCCATATGGAAATGCATGCAACGACAGAAGTTAGGCTTAAGGCACCTACACTCATATAAACCACACTCAAAATGTAGCAATTCTGTCCTCATGTGTTATCAGAGTAATTCTTGTAAATCTGCACGTGCAATGGTGTTTTAGCCTAGGAGGACTTCATGAACTTTTTCCTCACCTATTACTGTGCTTGGACTTTTCCCGGTCTTTTTCCTTGTCCTTCTTGTGCTCTTTGTGCCGGTGTTCTCGGTCTTTGTGTTTATCTTTGTGTTTGTGAGAATCTGCAAGCAGAGAGGCAAAAAAAAATTAAGAAATGAAGTTGGGAGAAAACTCCATGCCTCCCTCATGAACCTCTCCATTTTCCCCACCCCGTACCAGTATGTTCTGATTCCAAATTTGTAACAAAAAAAATCTTAGTTTCACAGGTCCTAAACTGATTCACCGTTCCTGCAGCACAAGTTAATTCATCTCGGCAACAACTGTGTTTGTATGGTCTTTAGTTCAATGACCTTTAAATGCTCCACAGACCCCGAAGAAATGCAACTCTTCCTCTGAAATAGGTAAGTATGGCTGTAGCAAGTTCAATCTTATCAGGCAAATGGGAAATTTAGCTTCCTATGCCTGCTAAGTATTCCATGTCAAATAGATTATAAGGATACAGGAACAGAGCATAAAGCTGAAATGTTAGGTCTGCTGAATCCTACAATTTAGACTGCTACTTCCACAAGTATCTAGTCCAGACAAAGCAGTCCCCTCCGACAATTAAAGGCATCATATTCTTATCCTCAACAGTGCATGACATGACAGGCACACAGCAAGGGAAAGGGAGAGCAATGAGGGAAGACAAAACGAAAGGGTGAAAAGAAAAAAGGACTAGAAATTCTCTCCTCATGCTTCTCTTCTGCAGAAAATACCACCCTCGGACAACAGCCCCACCAAGAAAACACAACGTGACAGCTGTAATGAGTATGTGCTGCTGGTAACCCACCTACACAGGCTAGGAGTGGTCCAGATTAGGAGACAGGCCATCACAGGAGATGGAACTCAAGTAAATCTACATGAACACAGTCATTTTATTGGTACCAATTTCTGCTCCAAGTGACACTTCCCATTCTCAGTGACAACTGTACAATAAAGTCCTTCAAAGCACCAAGGAAACAGATCCACCACAGAAAAAGAGCAGCACTGTTGAACTGTAAATAAACTAATTTACAAGCATCTTTAGGTCCTTAAATGTTCTTTGTAAGTAGATCAAAAAGGAGCTGAGCTGAACTAGCACCTCAAAGGGCACTATCTGTTTACAGTTGAGGTCCCTCTTGTTTACACTGGGAAGAATGTGCGCATGCCCCAAGACTCCTCTCAGCTTTTTTTTAATATGCTTCTCAAAGCAACTAAAATTAAGTAATCTCCTCAGGATATCTAAAAGGCTACGCTGACTTTGGCAACCGTTTTCAGATAACAGCACCAGAATTTCCACCTGAGATCTTGGATGTAAGGTATTAATGTTAATTAATTGTAAAGCCGTTACTATACCTCTGAAGAGGCTGCTATCCCTGCACTAAGAACAGGAAACTGCAACACAAGGATTTCGTGACTTTCAGTCACATGGGAAATGCACTGCAGAGCTTCATCCTCCTGACTCCAAGTCTCTTGCCACAAAATTAATTTTTCCTCCTTAATTTACACCAGTTCTTATAACCTCAAAACATTCAACTGGTTTTAGCAGAAACATACCCACAGTCACATTTCCACAGAATATTATTTTATTGTTTTCTATAACTTCAGGTATTGTTTTCAGACACTTGCAGTAAGACAACCTAGAACAACACACGAATACCAACAGTCAAGCCTCCAAACTTGCCTTCTGCATCTTTCCTTGACCCTCTGGAAACTGGCAACACTTTCTACTGCTTTGGTGTATGCAGTACATACCTTTAAAGCACAAGATGTAGTTTTCTGTATTTTAATATACAGGCACGTGGCAGGTTACGTGGAACATTTGGTGTTACAGCATAAAACACGCAAGAGTCTTCAAGTACCTAAACAGCAAAAGCTATTTCACAGCGGGCAGAGCTTTGCAGGCATCTCTGGCAAACTGCGTGGGGACCGGACACCTACACTCTCTGAACTGCCAAGAAGCAATTTCTCAGTACCCTTCTTCCCACCAGGAACAACCACATTTCACTGGCAAAAATGTTTTGCAGTGCATTCACACTTATGATTCTTCAGTTTAGTCAGGAGCTGCAAGCTCATGCTGTTTGCAAACTGCCGCGGTTTTAATCCACAGAGAGTTTACTCACCGATTCCTTAAGCACCGGCTGAAATGAACAGCCATCTATTTACACTTGATGAATAGGTAAATTGCTAGAAAAACCACCATGGTGCTATACATAGAACTATGTACACTCATTTTATAACAAACTTGCTTTTTAGGGAGGCACATATCAAGAGTCAAATTTTTTTCTACCAACCATTCGACAGAAAACATGTATGACTGAGCTCAATGCTATTCTCTGTAACCACAAGATTATTTTTCACAAAAAAAGTGCAAAACGGGAACAGTCTTTTACCTTCATCACCAGATTTCCCTCCCAGCTGACTCGTGCTTTCCAGCTAAAATTAATATTTGGTCTTGAAAAGTATTTCCAGGGCTATACCCTGGAAACGCTGGAGTCAGACATCTATTTCCTCTGCACTGCTTACAATGATGTGATATTTTCAGACAATTAAAGCCTGGTACAACAGCAAAAAATGTGCCTGAGCAGTCAAACTAGGTCTGCTTGCTAGTATTTGTCACTGCTCAGCTTTCCTTTGTCATCTACCAAAGGATTCCTAGCAGGAAGGTCTTCCACAGAGGTATTCTGGCTCACAGGCAGGCCAAAGCGGCTGGGGAAGAAGAGGTTGTGCATGTGGTCTCAGAAGCTGAAGGGAAAAACTGGCAGGAGAGCTTTCACCAAGTGCAGTCAAGGCTGGATAGTATTCGATATTTTGATGTCTCAAACTGGACAACACTTCAAATTCACTACTTCCATGGAGGCAAGTGTAGCACCTCTCAGACATTCCTCCTAGGAATCAACTTATTCTGGAATATTTGGCTCGTATCCAGACTCAATGGTGTTGCTTTTCACAACGCAGTGAGGTAGGTTAAGAATGAAGACTTCAAAAGAGTTCATTAAGTAGTCCTGAGCTGACATATATATATATATATGTCTTCAGAAAGCATTAAAGCTCTTGGTCTCTTTTGTTGTTGGTTGTTTTGTTTTGGTGTTTGTTTGTTGTTTTTTTTTTTGGTTGGCACATCACACAAAAATGCTTTGTTCCAGATTGTCTTTATCTAGGAGTCCAAGTTGATGGTCATTTGGCGGCTGACAAAGTTTGGTGGCTAAAGTTTAGCCATTTCACTCCAGCTCACACACCCGCTTCACAGAAACCAATACAACATCAGCTCCAACTGAATTACACAGGCAACAAATGACTGAATCGGGAACAAAACTTTTAAGATACAGCAGGCCACCTCGCACCAAGCCTCATCAACAGAAAAAACAATCGACTGAAGCCTTCCTGTCTGTAATATATCTTCTTTAATATATTTAGCACATTGATTCCTAGAAGAATCCTCTAGCCTCCAGACACTCCCTCCCAGCTCGCAGCCGATCAGCAGTTGGCTAGGTCCAGCCTCGCATGAGCTACAGAATGAGGTCAGACATTATCACACATTCAGATTTGTTTCCTGCCTTTTATGTCTTCTATTAAGTATGTCTGCTCCTTCTAACACTAAACAAGGAGATTAAGTACTATTCCTTCTCCAAGAGCACCAGCAAAATCTGCTGTCTACCGTGAGCAAAGTTCAAATCCCCAAAAGCTCGTGTGATATTTAAAGATGTCAGAAATTGAAGTGTCTCTCGCCAGCATCAAGGTTACACTGGGGACAAGGGTTATGCTCACTGGGCAAAGATCCATTACCCCTAGGGCTTTCCCTTCAGTATCCTCTAACCCAAACAGAGCTTTTGGCATCTCTTCTGTTGTAGAAAGCTTGATGTCTCTGGCACTGGATCTCTGTCTGTTAATGCTGAGCTTGGTATGTCTCCAAAAGATTACTGCAGTCTCCATACTATTCCTGCCATTCCCCCTGTACCTCCAACAATCACGAGAAGCTCTGCATTTTTGTATGTTGATTCATCTTTCAACTCTGTTTAATTACAAGGACGTCTGATTTAAGGATGGGAAATTCTAAGCACTTTTGCTCTGTGGCTCTGTTCTGTCCCCTCCTCCCGCCAAGTCTCCAGGGAAAGGCTGAGTCATAACCCTATTTGCAATACTTGTATATATGTATTACTGGAACAGAGCAGTTTTACTCTTTATCCAGGAACAGAGCTGTAAAAGGTTAGGCATCTCTAACTACAGCATGACAAGAACAGAGATGAAGTAGAAGAAAGCCCTCCTCTAGCAGGCAGTTGCCTCCTGGAGAAGAAGAGAACCAACAGAGAGCAAAGTCTCCCTTCATGAAGAGAACGACCCCTGCCTTAATAAATCAGTCTGCTGACAACCCCATTTTGTGGGGCTATAGTGTTTTAATTCACAAGACAAATTAATTTGCTTTTAAAACACTTCTGAACACCCTTCTCCACACCCCTTCCCCCAAAAGATTACTTACAGATCACAATCAAGGGAAGCAAGCCTATTTCCTACATTAGTATTGCAGTTTTTACAGCAACTTTTCTAATAAAACACTGAAATCAGGGGCATAGTTTCTTGTCCGGCCAATCAGTACAGCTGTCTATTATTTGGGAAAGTATTGCTGGTACACAATACAGGACACTATAGGTGACATTTTATCCCACTTCCATTTTATCCCATTTTCATAATTTTGCATTACAATCTTTTTTTTTTTTTAAGAACTAAAAAAAAAAAATATGTGAGCGACAATTTGGTCCTTCTCATTTCTCCTACATTAAGTGAGATAACTGGCAAATTAACACCTGGTAACCCCAACTGCTGGTCAACAGTAGCCCTTCCAGACAAATTAATTATCCTTCTATATTTGCTGTCTTTCACTTCACCTTATTCTAAGTTTTTGTCGGCACAATTTGCATACCTCATTAACCTGCTTACAGAAAGGTTTCTGCAGCAGTCTGTTCTTTTGAAATGTTTTACTCAGTTCTGGGGATAAGGACTTTTTGTATTTTCCTTCTGGTTCCAGCAACACCCCAATTGCTTTTCATCTCGTTACATGACCTAGAAATACCTCAGCTGGTATGTACACTGGTATGCTATCCTTTCGAAACCTCATCTGAATGCTTCTCTGCACTGATGTCCAGAAAGGCGATTTAAGCTTCCTCGATTCTTGGGACTGAAATCTGCGCCCAAATCTGAAGAGATAGCATGAAAAATTCATCACGTTACCAATGAAAAAAAATATTTTTAACTTGTTGTTACTCCAATACCACTTCTGTGTCAGATGAGAGGCTGAAATTTCTGCCCCAGTTTAAGTCCAATGCCTTGATATTAGTTATTTTTTTACAAGAGAAGCATACAAGCTCTCGAGACATTTTCAGGATCATTGGTCTGCATGAGTACGGTGCTCTCGCTATTACCGCTGCATTCAGCCATCCTGAACCTGAAGCACGGGCAAGAAGCCCTTTACTATCACCACTGAGGACATGTACAATGAACCTAGCAGCGTCTTTTCAGCCTCTCCTCTAGAAAGAAGGAAGTCTCAAAAGATACTTCTCCAGTTCCACTGCTAAATTATGCAGCTGAAAGGGAGGTAATTCAGTTACACTGGATTAGGTTCAAAAGCTGGTCAAGTTCAAAAACTTCTCATGAGCCTTCCTGTCACTTGAGAAATGGTTAGTCCCTTCTCAGCTGAAACACCACCTCCACGTTAGACAATTTAGTCTGCAACTGCAGCCTTTTTACTATTTAGGCTGATTTCCTTCTCAGCTGTTGTGATGCAAAAGCAAGCAAAGCAAAAAGACTCCATATGACACAAATAAAACAATTTTACTGATTTCTCTTCTCCCCCACAGGATCTCCTCAAAGGTAGTCATCCTAAAACTGCACATTATCAGAAAAAGGCCTCTTACTTAAAGTTACTCAAGTTTTATCATGTTATCATTTATTTTGCCAAATCATATTATTTTTAGAATTTTAATTTATTATGTGTTGGGTATAAAAAGACTACTATCAAAATTATCAAGGTTCAGTTGCTGAAATGATGCCAAGAAGGGCTATGAATCTTCAAACATATGAATGCAGTCTGAAGTCTCTAAAATACTCCTGATATTCCTGACAAAGAACATGTAGCTCAGGCATCTGGTCAAAATGGCTTAGTGTTGCACTGCTGTACAATACACAGATTATATCAGCAAGTAGAAAGACTAACATTTAGTCATTATCCAAGATCTGTAACACGAATAGTGGTGGGGTTAGCAGATACCTAAATAGGCAATGACAATCCCACACGTAAAGGTTGCTCTGTGAGGTTCTGGTCAATTTTTAAACTGTTCACCTGAGAAAGCAACTACTATGCGGAGAAAAAAAGCCCATTTGCAAACCTCATATGCCTCAGAAGAGCAACCATATGGAGAAGGTGGCACAGCCTGAGGCACAAGAGATCAGGTTATGACTTCAGACTAGCCATCTGACTAGACATGCTTTGATTTAACAATTTTAAAGGCATATACAATAATCCCACCTATCTCCCCTAGCCAGTCTGGAAGAGGTTTAAACTTTTCTAAAATATTTGTATTCCAGTTGGAGAAAGTCACAGTATGATCATGGTGTGCCAGCAATTGATTAAAACAGTGTTTCTAGAGTTTGTTTAAATGGATTGCCATTGCTGCAGCACACAGAAGCGGGAGGTAAAGCTACTGGACAGAAAACAGAACTGCATCCAGGTATCGAGGGCAACACCTTTCCCAGTGAAGTAGGGCAGACTGAAAACAGAACTGCAGGTATGAAATATACAGAAACTAGAAAACATCTATACGCAGCTTGAAGTGCCAAAAGCAGAAAAATATACCTGGAAGGCACTGTTCAGAGAGAGATGATGGTATTGTGAATGATACACTGAAGCAGAAAAACATAATCTAAAATAAACTTCCCATGTGAAACTGGATATGTCACTCACTGGCCTAATGGCCCTATTTACACACCTACAGAACACACATAAAACATTTACCCTGGAAAGCTACGGCAGGTCTCTTTGCTGTGCTGTTTTATTTCTTCAACAGTTTAAAACAGTTTATCCTTTCTAAGGCAGGAACTTTATTATTAAAACTCCACAAGAGTGTATTCTTCCTTTTTTGAAGGGTTCAAATGAAGAAATATATCATCTCTGAGTAGATTTGAGTCAACCTCTTTTCCAGGCTATAGTTACTCCAAGACAAAATTCCTTCTGAGCTGAGCCAGAACTGATCACACCGTATCATCCAGTTCTGCTGAAGTTTGAAAACTGGGTACTTCTGATAGAAACAGAGTAAACCTAATGACCTTACAACCCCTCTCCACACTTCAGCAGTTACTTGAGGCAAAAGATACGACAGGGACAGGCAGATTTGATGTTTCTTTACTTAAAAGGACTGTGCTGGGAAACTGCTTCTGTACAAGACAGACCCCTTAGTGACCGCATTCCTCATTAATCTTGCAATTTGAAGGCCCTGTATTACGTGTTGTTCAACAGAGGGAAAAGGAAGAAACCTGCGGAATGATTTGGTGATGAATCTTGACAGGGGAACAGAGATGGACAGATAGATAAAAGAATTGTCTCCAGCCATTCTCTGTGATCTGGGATAGCTCCTACCAACTTCTTCAGAAGTTCCACTTACTCTCCAGCAAAGTTTTATTATGCAAGCAGGGATCATACACAGCTTTTTAAGAACACAAAGTTTGCAAAACAAGATCAAGCACCTTCTGCTCCACCGAAACCCCAAGGCATCTTCAGTCTAAGGAAGAGACGTAAACAACACGACAGGACTGCTAACAGTGAGAGAGCATTGCGGCACAGGACCAAGTCCGCAAGCTAAGCTGTACACTCATCTATCTGTCCCAAACTGTAAAAGCTTATCATGGATAGGCTAAAGAGGCCAGGAAAAAACCAGACTGATCACTCCTATCGTGTGTGACTGAAGCCTCAAGGGCACAAAGTTAAACTGAAGCAAATGTCATTGCTGCCATTTCATCAATCTAAACCGGCCTGCAGGAGCTGGGTAGGTAAGCAAGACACGCTGCAAGAGCCTATTCAGAAAGAGAAAGACAGATACTCTTTAGTGCACATGTTTTGAGCCTTTCTTCCAATTTTTTTTCCAGCCACACTGGATTAATCACTTATTTTCTGTGCACCTCATTTTTTCACCTGCTGGGGAAGTTATCTAAAACTCTGCGGGCAATTAATGCTTAAGGAATTGAGACAGCTATGTGGTGTAAAGGGAAGCTGAGCTTAAGAAACTGCTACACTGGAAGCATTTTGCTGCAAAACAACTAACGGTGTAGACAGCAGCAGCAAGTTTAATGACCTGTCAATGCCTTTTACACGGTTTCTTCTGAAAAAGCACATCTTAGTTGCTGTGTAACAAATGCATAAAATCACCACAAGTAGAATTGCAGTACACAATATCACAGAGAGGACAAGACTGAGGAAGCCTTATAAAGTATGAAAATACATGTTTGATCAGTACAGAAAGGCTAAATTAATAGCTGCTTCTTAAACACGCCAAAGGGCTCCCAACTGAGAGGCAACAATGAAATTTCAATCCATTATTTGCATTCAAAACCAAAAAAAAGTTCAATGTAAACAGAAACATGTGCTTCCAGGGATTCCCAAGATGTAAAACATTCTCCTTTAATTGTATAAATAAGAGTCAGAGACTGAAACCTATTAGTATGTTTCCACTAACAAAGCAGAATAAAACTGAACAGCAAGTTAAAACTTCAGGGAAATGACCAGTGTCAGTGTACAGCTTAAAACACTGCTGTGCTGGCATGGAAGAGGGGAAAGCCCAGAGTAGTGTCCTAAGGAAACAAGATAAGAGCAACCTAACTTTTGTCCCCATTCATTCTTACAAGGCTACACTCTTTTAAGAGTCCAAGTACTCACTTTCCATAGCCTCCTCCATTCAGAATTTGAGTACCTTGCATACTAACACTCTTCCCTTCCCTTACTGGGGTAGAAAAAGTTGCAGCAATTTTTTTCCCGTTGCTTTACGAGTCTATACCCACAAGAATAAACGAAGTTATGCATTGCATGTACATCTTTGAAGATATGCTTTTGCCTCAAGTTTCAGACACCATGGCCCATCACATCAGTGCACATCAGGAGGCCAGGATGAGGCTGGGAGCAGGATCTAGGGAAAAATCCACGCAGGGAGTAATGTGGGGCTCAGGAGAGCTCCAGGACACGCTAGAAGTAAAGCCCTGTTGGAAGCACATGCAAGTTTATACAGTATATGTCCACTTCACTCCTAGCTGCTGCCATGTGCAACAACTGCCTTGCTTTCAGTAAGCATTTATCCCTCCTCGGAACTAGCCCAGAATTACGTTCCCCAGCCAGTGAAGAGCTCTGAACAGACAGGAATGTGGCAAGGTAGGCACCTGTAGCAGCCAATGACCCTTTCCAATGCCAGCTCTGCATGTATCCGAGTATCACCACCAGATCCAAAATGCAAAAGGTAAGAGCAAACAAAGGGCAGACACAACAGGCTTGAGCTTCGGTACCTCTGGGGTTTCAGAAGCCTTACACTCATTTCAACCAAACCTGTATTCCAATTTGTTAATACACATATACACAGGACTGAGACCCTGAAGGACTAATAAAGTGAATGCTGCTGAGGGGAAACAGCTGTTACCAATCAGCTCAGGGGAAAAAAAAAATATATTGCATAAAGAGTGGCTACAGGTAGGTTCCCTGTGGATTTCTTTTAGATCCACTAATACCAAACAATTTTACTAGAGCATCTAAATCTCAGGCTTTTCCAGATTCACACCCATTTCCTCCTCATTGTGCAGAATGCAGTTAACATAACTGGCACAGCAGGAAGCACAGAACCGCGGAGAAAGCCTGGACAATTGTTCATAAACCAGTATAGCATCCGGGAGTGCAAAACTAGTTTAAGAGTAGGAAAGAAGGTAAAATTTAAGGGCATTCAAACAGATAATGCAAGGGCAACTCAACCCCATTTCCAGTGTTAAAAAGCTACAAACCTTTAGCACAGATCTAAGGCTTAGCACAGAGACCGTCACCAGTGCTATCACATGCAATCTTCTCTCGGGAAGAGACACAACCCCTTACTGAGGGATGCGTGCTCTGCACTGGAGACAAAGACAAAAAGAACTGCCCAGGGTCACTTGTGAGATTCTCAGGAGCAAGAACCAGACGCACTCTGGCCTCTGCTCACCTTCTGCCCTGATTCTCCAGAGTGTTTGCTACAGCAGAGCAACTGCAACACTGAGTCATGTTTAGACTTCAGAGCTATCAGGGACTGAAGATAACCTCTCTCTTACTGCAACACAACCTAAAGCAAAATGGTTCACTTAACCCTTATTTTTCTGGTTTGCAGGAACCCTTTTCTATAAGGAGTTCTTGGCTAGAAATCTGAGGTGCAGAATTTTTGGGATAACACATTGCTCTTCATCAAAACCCTCTGATGAAGGATGTGCAAGCCAGGGTGGATTGAAACACTCACTTCTCAGCCACAAAGTGTGGTTACACCAGAAACACTTTTCCTCTTTGGCTGTTTCACAGCTCGGATAACCCCAGCTCATGCTCAACTGCAGAACGAGAATCAATCCTAGACCTTAAGCGAGGAGTGCAGCAACTGTGCTCCTGCCTGCATTGCCGTCACAGGTAGGTGGGCTGAATCATCTTCTGGAGAGTTTTGACAAATAATTGCCCAGGGAACAGCTTTGAGAGTTACTGAAGTAGACTGGGTCAAGAGCAAAGAAAATCTTTTGGTGCAATCTGTGACAATTCACACTGCAGACAGAGAACTTCATGTACTGTACTGCAGCCATAGACTGAGTCAGTGCCCCTAGCAGAAGGTTTTTCCGCCTCCAACTGCTCTTTATACCATCATTAGAAAGGTGCAAACACCACAATTTGTGATGCAAAGTCAACAGCTGCTTACCGCATGCAAACTTTCCAGACAGGTGAATCAGGAGAAAAATGGGGCAAACAACTATAATTCCTAGTCCTTAGAGAAGATAATAGGAAGTTCAGCTATATTAAAAAAATAGATTGGTATTTTTGGGGGGCACAAGAAGAAAAGTTTCAGTTCTAAAAACTGCACTAGTCAACAGGAAAACTGCTGTGATGCCAGGAATATTTACACTGCAATGATGTCAACTAGAAAAACATTTTCACTTGCTGGCTGTGTAAATCACTAGCATTTTTGGATCCACTAAAAAGAATAAGTTTGTAAAGCCTCCCTGAAATCCTGACACTTCCCCAGCACAAGAATGATGTCTCAACAGTAGCTCACACAGAGCCTGTATTTGCACCAACACATGAGGACAGGGCTGGCATATTTGACTGTCCTGGGTTTGACCCAGAACAAGGGCTCCCTCCTCAAAGCAAAAAATTTTTCAGAAGATTAAAAAAAAAAAGTAGTTGCATTGAAATGCTTCTCTTTCAGCAGCCAATGACTAGACTCCTGTCAGCAGCCAGGATCACACACAGTTTATACACATGGGAGTGGTGCAAGCTGTGCTCAGCGTCCTCAGAGGAGAAGCTCTAATGGCATTTGTTCAAAGCCTTTTATTAACCACCCCGTGACAACATGATGTGGCTTTGGCCAGTGCTGGTCTCCTGCCTGCTGTAGGCAGGAAAGACTTGAAGCAGCAGCACCCTTGGGAACAACGCAAGGCCTCCGCAATCCTCACTATTAGAGTATAAATTGAGTCTGCAAGACAGAAAAGCGGTTAGCACAAACTTTAAATCACTTCTGCCAAGCACTGTTTTACACACTGGAGTCAGATGACTCTCCTACTATTTGTCTAATATCATGCCTACCAAGCTGAACTGACGGGAAAGCACAGCCAAAGTCTTATAAATTTGTTTCAAAAGACCAGGCACTTGATATCACACCCAAGCAGGTTCCCCACCCTAGGAGCAACTCCCACACTGATTCTAGCTGATGAATTTTTTTTTTTTCACGTCTACAATAATTTATTTCAAGTATAGGGCTGCACTGGATGGATACAGCCCAATTTCACCTCTGTCCCCATTGTGGGCGAGTTAAATGATCACCCACCCACACCAGGCATCTTACCACCAGAGTCTGCTTTGCTGCAAGTGCCACTCTCCAGACAAGGGAGGGAATGCAATTCCCCTGCCTTAAGCATACATACCACCATTAGCATACAAGAAGAAACCCGATTCCAGCTAAAATACACAAGAAAGTAAACAAAAGGTAAATGGTAATGACAGTTGAGGTTTCTACACTTCTAACTGTACTCCTGAGTCCTCCAAAAGAACAGAGGAAAGGAAGGGATAGAGGATGTAGAAAGGAGCATCACCACCGAACTGCAGGTCACAGTAGCTTTAAAGGTGAGTTTATTACTAAGTACAGCTCCTAGATATGGTGCACCAAACTCCACTGGAAGTCTTTAATTTACATCAGTAGACACGGAATGTAACTTTAAGTCACTGATTTTAATCTCATTATGCACCTGTCATCTGTTTATTTTGTTAAATTCAGGTCAAGTCTCACTACCTGGCAACTGTTAAATCACACTGATACAGACACCTGAATATAAACTGTAACTTCTTAACACAGGATAACATGCTGTGGTTACTTTATTATGCATAATAAACTTGTAACTTTTTCAATTAAAAAAGCTCCACCCAATATATTATCAGTTTGGTGAGGTTTTTTGTTGGTTTCGTTTGTTTGTTTTGTTTTAAACTAATGGCTCGCATCTTTGGATGGAAATCAGAATTTTATTAAACGCACAGCCAACACTTTTCAGATTCCACCTTACACAAAACTCACATCTGCCTTGAATTAGACTTACGAAAGGGAGAAAAACATTTACTTAATTTGTTTCACATCTAAAGTCTATTAAAAAAGAAAGCAAGAATAATCCTTGGAAGTTGAACTGAACCGACTGCTTCTGGTTACCTGGTTCCTCAGTTGTAAGAGCAGTCCTTTCTTTACATACGCAGAAATAACTATGTGTGAAAAGTTAGTTTTCTTTGTTCAGCTTTCAAATGGCTTCCACCATCACAGTCACTAAATGAGCTGTTTAAACTGAAGGAAATCTGCTGCAGGTCCAGAGTCATCAGAAGTTCATTTATCACTGCCCTTCAAACTCTGAGCGCTTAACTAATGACTTCCATCATATCAGAGGTTCTGCTTTACAACTACTGCAACATGATCACTCTCTACTTTTCAAGTTTTCTGAACACGAAACCTAACATTATTTAAATATTTTAAGAGGTTGGTTGGTGAGAGGGTTAGGAACATGATCAAAAAACGATGAGCACTACAGAAGCAACCACAGGGATTCGAGACTTTGTTATTCCTCCTTAATATAACCCAAAATGAGAAAAAACAAGTTATTTAGCGTATTTTCAGGAGGATACCAAATGAAAAATTAAGAAGTGTTTCTTCCCCCTTGATTATGTGACAGCAGAAATAAGCAAAGGAAACAGGAGGAACATCTAAGATGTATTTACAATCTGACAATTTATTCCTGAATAATTTGACTATAAGGCTAGGAAAAACTATTTTCAGAAGTTACTTGGCTGCCAGTTTTGTATGTGTTGAGACAAATTTTTAAAAGGTTATCATGATTCTCACTAGAGTCAAAATTAAATCAACACATCTGTTAAAATTTATGATGAACTTTACATGAAGGACTAATAGCACCCTGAAAGCTGTAGCCCCTCCAGCTGATTTAAGATTGTGCTCCTACACAAACAGCCCAGGAGCAGCAGCTGGACTGCTCCTTCCTATCCTCCTCTCCCAAGGATTTCAAGCCCAGGCTAGACAAAACCACTTCTGGGAGTAAACCCACCATCCAGGTACCCAGCAGCAGAAAGCAACGCTCACACTCTTCAGAGTAAGTCTGCTTCACTGAGAAGAGCACAGCAGCCCCAGCAGTTTCTCAGACTGCAATCCCTGAATACATTCAACCTGTTCGCGTTTGGATGCACTTCAGTAATGCTAATTTTGCAAGTTTTAAAGTGTGTCAATTTATTTTTGAACTTGGATCTGTTTTACAACTAGCAATTACCTTACCTCCTGTACTCTGGTCCCTAGCACACCGGAAAAAAACTCTTTTTCCTGTGATCACGACTGCGACCTGTGATCAGCTTTACCTGATACTATCAGATGTAAAAAAGCACCGATACTGAAACACTGGAGCCTCAAACTTTCGCTAATGCATAGTGGTAGGACTAAGTAAAGCCTGTAAATGGGAAAATTACTTGATGAGTAGCCTTAATACCACAAGAATTAATGAATACAAATAACCTATTCTGAAAAACAGCTAATGACACAAGATATTTACTTTCCATCCCCAAAACTAACAAGCTGCATGTACAGATCAGAGGTATAATAAAATTGAAAGTAACAGCTTGTAACAGTAAAATTCCTCTTCTAGTGATGGTGTACTAAATACCCCAAATTTGTTGGAGTCAAGATAAGTTCAATCTTGTTTACTAAGGACATTTGTTTGCATCTCTAAAAGGTGAAACAGTTCAGTAGTCTCTGCTCAAGAGAGGATCTACCACAAGAAAAACAGCTCAACATAAATCTTCACAAGAGACTTTAAAAAAAAGTACCAGTTATCTTGAAATTAAAATATAAAACAAGATACTTCCTGTCACTACGATCTGTGACAAACATTGGAATCTTGTCTGCTAGCACTCTGCAGTAAGACAGATACCCCGATACAGAAACTGATTTTTTAAGTGAAAGCAATAAACACAGTTAAGTAAAACAAGGAGGTAATTTGCCAATTCCCGTCACCGCATTCTCAGAAAAATCTAACCTCCCTACAGTGAAAAGTGTGCAACTAATGTCAAGTCCAGCATTTGTTCCATCAAGGACTGCATCAGAAGTTACTTTATGAACTACATGCACATCTGACACACAAGAATAATTCTGGTTTGGTTATGTACAAGGGAAAACTGTAGTAACCAACAGGGAGGAAACACCACTTGATTCTTGGTGTACAAAAACGCTTGACAACCTATTTCTGTACTGATGCCTTTTTACATTACCAATCTCCTCAAGTAATTTGATCTGAATTTAGTTCTGTATCTAGATAAACCCATTCAGATCACAGGATTTGGGAAATCACATACCTGTAGTTAGCAAAGCCCAAACCACACTGCCTACTAATATACTACCTGGATACCTGGCAGTGATGGGCAGGAGAATAGCTTATGAGATGAAGAACTGAGCAAGTGTCATTGCTGACCAAATTACTCCGACTTCAGAACATGGAAATAGGGGACCTATGAGAAACCTGCAAATGATACAGATTTGCATCCATTTTTAAGCCTTCAAACGCTACATAGATGCTTATAAGAAAGCCCTTCTGAATACCAGACCTTGTCTGTACTGGAAACTAGTGGAAAACCTACTCTCCAGCTTCTGAAGCAACTATGATAAATATCGCCATTATACTTGCTTGTAGTCCATGGACTACAATTTTTTTAAAATACTTTTTTCAATACTGAGGAAAAACAACTCAAATGAGGGCTGCTTTCACTCTGTCCTCCTACAGAACTAATTGCGAAAGAGTAATTCCAGGGCTCTGCTGAGATTAAACTGTTAATACACACAAAAAGACACTATAAAAAAATCAGCTTAGAAAAAAAATCAAATAGCATATTTATTTCAGCTCCATTTAAAAAAATAAATACTTGCCATGTGCAAGTCAGTTCCCTAGGATTTCCCTAGAAAAACCAAACCGAGAAGCACTCCTTTCCCCAGTTCAATGGCCCTCCCAAAACACAAACACACTGATGTTATGCAAAGAGGACTCCTTGAACTACATGCTATCAAGTTACCTTTGGGATTCAAGGTTTCTTAGCCTGGATTAGAGTCTGAGCATGAGGCTCCTGTGCCTGGGTGGATGGGTGGGATATTTACAAAAAGGGAGAAAAAAACCCCAAGAAGTTAAATTAAAACCAAACTAATTCTGTCATTAATAAATGAGGTTCACATCTGTTTTGAACACTGTTCCATGTTCTTGTGAAATACAGCTACAGGGGACTCATTTCACAAAACAATGCTCCGCAGCTTCATTCTCTGTAAAGGAATCCATTTAAAAATACATACTTTAGCTTCACTACACCAAGACCATGTAAACCTCCCAACCCTTCAAAAATGTGGCCAGGGCGTTAGTACTGTTTCTCGTTCTAACGAAGCACACTGATGAGGAATAGGACAAAGCCCAAGCACAGATAGTTCCTAGGAGATCCAGCCCACCTTCTGGACTAGCTATCCCCGCTGACAACACCAAATGCAATCTGCTTGCTAAACTGCACACAGACCAGGTTCAGCTGGTGTGCAAAGACAGCACCAGCAGCTTTGAAAAAAAAAAACAAACAAACTATCAAATTCCTGAAAGAGACAAATATTGTACCAGATGAGTGCTGTGAGAGAGGCCTACTCATGAATGCCGAGAAAGAATATTTTAACTCAGGCTACGGTTCAACAACAAATTCCCTTCTTCCTCTACACAGACGAGCTCATGCTTTGACAGTGATGGATAGCGAAACCGTAAACTGAAGATTGTGCATCACTGGACAAGAGTCTCAACAACAGGGCTGGGCAGGAGGGAAGGGGCAAACATGTTAGACACAGAAGGCAATGCTTGAAAAAGCTGGAGAATGACAGCTTTACACCTTCTTTTATGAAACAAAAATCTGAGGGACTCATCAATTTAACTGCTTTTGCGTAAGATTTGATTTAAGCATTAAATACTGGGATAGCCAACTTATTGCTAGCTGCAGTCTCCAATCACTGCAAGAAAAGCTACGGGCTTGGGCAAACAAAACTACACCGTGCTGGGCTTTCCCAAGACCACATACTGACAACTGAAGAAGCCAAGCACAGAGCACCAAGTTGAAAGCTCTATTTTCTTGTCTACATCTAGATGACTAGAACAGTCTAAAACCTAGAAAGACTCTTCCTTTAGATACAAGTGATGCTGAATAAGCCTACTTGATGATAAAAGAAAGACACCGTTTATGACAGCTACCAAACTCCACAGAGCAGCATATTTAAAATTAGAAGACTGTATCTGCTCTTAAAAACAGGTATTTCAAGGACAGCTTGCTTACGCTTCCCTAATGAAGTGCAGGTGACATACACAGCTATGATTTTATGACTCAGAGAAGATGCTAGCTCCTCTGAGAGGCTTCCTGGTTTTGGAGTAGGAAGAACACAGAAGAATATAAAAAAGCAAAAGAGAAAAGTTATCCACATTCACGTCCAAAGGCATCCTGGATAGCTGGAGAGATGTTCCAATCTGCTGGAGCAAGACAAAGTAACCCCAACACCTACTCAGCTCCAGTATGACAACTTGCAAGTACCAGAGCTAACAGCACTGATATCCTGACTGATTCATGCCAGTGTTTGTGTATTAAAAAGATGGATCAAGACACTCCTGCAACAGGACTGGGCAACACTGCAGAAGTTAGTCAAGGTTACTGTGAGGAGTTCATCTCTTGCATTGTATTTGTGGTCACATGAACCTACCACCTCTGGATCTGGCATTTTACACTTCAGTACTAGAACACAACTCACACCTTTACCTTTTCTACTGCCAGAAAGCACTCAAGACTTTTTGCTCTTTATCCCTGAGGTGCACAGGTACCAAACTGAAGGAACCTAATCTTCACTCAAAACCAATGCTGAAAACTAAGTGTTGAGGGGAAACACCTGTAAGGAAAGCTTACTCTGATCCACACATAAAGGGGTTTCTTGTGCACGAGAAACATTACAACAGACACAGCTCATTGTAACAGCCTCAGTGACATTCTCAGTCCTCAAAAGAAGAGCAGGCAGCTTTTTATTCCCCATCTGGTGGTCATTAACTCTAGAGTAGAAACCTCAGAGTACGTCACTTAGTACTACTCCATCCCTCCATTTTGTACACGCTGCTTATGTTGCAATGAATCACACCCTCACATGGATCTCCGAAGAGCTTCTGCTTCCAGCTTCCCAAAAGGCTAGATTAAAGTGGAGCGTGCTCGTCTAACTTGTAAGTGTACCTTCTCAGGCGAGTTCAAACTGGTACCTGCCCATCCCAGCTGTTTTATCTCTCCAATAATTGAACTTACTCACAGGCTTGCTAGCATTTACAAACTGGCAGAAGACACAATATGTTCTTCCTATTGCTCAAGGCACAATTAGGAGACACTCAGACCAAGGTGGCATGTATGGTGCAAGAGACGAACCTGAGAAGTACTTGATACCGGAACCCGCACACAGACCAGGAAACTACTGATCTCCCTACTGTAAATCCACTAATTTCACTAATGGCATAACCCAGCACGCAACATTTTAGTATTTGTGAAATAATTTAGTACCACAGAAAAAGTGCATGCTTTAGATCCTGAGATGAGTTCTGCATTTAAGAAAAAAATTACAACATATGCTAGAACTGCAGAACCTGCTTTTTTTGCTAACCACCTCAGACCTCAGCTGGATAGAGAGAATTAAAAACCAAAAACAAAAGTCCAAGTTGGAACTGAATCTCAGTCCTAGCCAGACAGCTTTGTATTTATTTCTGTGCTGGAAGAAATCACTCCCACTCTGCTCTTGCTTCTCCACCTCTGAGAAAAGCATAGTACTCCCGCTTCTCCCACTGTGTTGCCTATTTAAACAGCAGCCTTAGGACAGGATAACAACGTACAGCTCAACAACGGACCTTAATCCCAGGCATAGCTCCGCATGTAACAGAACATCCCTCCCCAGTGCTTCCTGCCTTCAGCTTCAAAAGTCTCTCTTCATGTTCCACGCTTCACCCTCACACAGCCTGACCTGCACCAACAATACAGACTACGCTGATCCCCTGCAAGACAGCATCACACACAAGAACTGCCAACTTACTAAGCTACTGATCTCCCTAAGGGCAGAAAGAACTCCATCCACTCGTAACCACGGCAGAGCGGATCACAGAAGACAGCCCTCCTGCCTGGTTATCAAGTGTCCAAACTATCTCATGTCGCAAGCTATGTAACAGGATGTCCTCTGCCACCACCTGTACTTTTCTCCTCCTAAAACTCTGCTTGCAGACCACACAAATAGAAGCCTCAGATAGAAATCTCTACATTTCAGTTAGAAGACCACTACATATTTCTCAGCTCTATCTTCAGATACTTAAAAATCTGCAGACACTTCAAAGGAAAAAAACAGAGGAGACAAGAGCCCACTTTTCTCTCACTGTCTCCCCTAAAAGGTCTTTTTAGGCCACCTCTCCAAAACAAGAAACTGCAACCTCAGAGGAAGACGAGCAGCTGTTTTGACAAGTCTGGCCCTTGTTCAAATACTGGAATATAAGCCTTGAGCAGTAATACATTGCCATCAATAAAAAGTTCAACCAAAGTACACTGCCCTGGCCCTAAACCACAGGTCAGCTATTCCATGTTACATACAAAGGAAAAACTGCCACGTTGTTATTCAAATTGAAAAGGCCTACAGAAGAAAAGTGGGAAATAAAGGAATAAAAAAGGTTTTGAATAACACTCCACAAGTTCATATTCTCATGTGTCAGAAGCAGTGTTAGGCAACAGAGAAAGCACTTAAGTGAGAAACGCCAGGAAAAATTAAAAAGCTATCTGTACTTGGGTACTGCTCCATTCTTATTATTTTTTTGACTTTCTACCATGAAACCACCTCTCTGGTCAATGTCTAAAAAATATTCTTCAAAATTCTTAAAATTATTCCATTTACACACTGACACACAGCTGCACCAAACTGACAATACATTTGTATGGAAACATGGTAACTTCCAATGCCAGGATACACTGGGCAGTGGAGTGAGCCCAACATTTCAGAAATTACAAAGCATTTCATAAAACTATTTCCAGAGCAGCCAGACAAACAGTGCTCATGAATTAGCCCAGCACGTTTCAGACAGGATAAACTGCATACAGTCTTATCCACATGAAACACAAGACCCCATATTTCACTTGTTCCTATCATTTATTCCCTAACACAGCAAAATGCTCCACTACTGACGTTCCAGATGTTTGCTTTAAAAATTAGCAAGACTGTGCAAATCAATAATTTGCATTTCAAAATGAGCAGTAAGTAGTAAAAATCACCAGGATCTTATTTTTAGAAAAATAATTGAAAAAACAGCATTATGGGAGAAAAAGGGACATTTCAAAGGATCAGAACTATGCCTTCACTGAGAATGTGTGTTTCTCCCTCAAATAAAATTGTACTATCTGTTAAATACTGTGTGTCTGTAGGAAACTATGTCAGCTGCATACAACAGCTGAAGAGACGTAAAAGGCACTTAGCACTATGCAGCACGCCTTTATGGACACAGATGTGACCAAGTCAGAGTTACATACACTGATCAAAATATTCTGGTGAAGCTACAAGTACACGCCAAGCTTTCCTGAGGCAGAAAGCGATCTCTTCAGTCATGGAAAAGCACAGCCAGCAGAATCACCCCGCTGCAGCACTGAATTCCATGAATGTCCATCTGTCTTTAACACACAACCACCTATGTTGGGCAGAATTACGAAGAAGCAAATCTTCATCTTCTGGTGGGCACCATGAAGCCCAGCACTCTGCAATGCCACTGGAGAAGGATGCTGTTGTCTTCATAACACTCCTTACAAAAACCCTTCTCTGACTAAAGTATGATAAAAATACATACATGCACACCCACACAGCTCACAACTGCACAAAGCATATGGCAAGCTTGTGACCACGAACAAATACATTCATGTCAAAAATATTGATAAGGAATCCAAAAAGATCTACTGATCAGAAGCTTTGTGGGAAGCAACTTTTGGCTCCAAGACTTACACGAGCATTCTAATAAAACAGTATCCCAATAGCCTGATGCTGTCCCCTCTTTACCCTGTGATCATCCCAATTTCAGAAGTTATCTTCAAACTCAAAAAGAGATGGAAGTACTTCAGGTGGAGACACGTCGTTTTTCTTGATGAGGTATTGTCTGCAGAGGCTAAATGACAAGCACCTATGCTAACTTTCCTGCTACGCCTCCCATATTTGAGCCTGCACTGCCCCCATCCCATCAAGATATGCATTTCAGACATTTTCCAGCCCCCACCTCCAAAGCTTTCCAAGACAGAAGTAAAGCATACTCAATGCTGTCTGTCCGCGTGACTCCGTGTTGGGAGCTGACAGTTCCAAAACACACAGCAGCTGTCAGTACAAGTTAATTGTCCAAACTGAACTACTACTGTGACCATCTTTGACTGAGGCTATTGAGACTTAAGTAACAAAGGAAACTTCCCCATGGTGAAGCAACAGCATCAGACACAGTATTTATGAGAGCTGTCTGGCCATTTGTTCATTTTTGTGCAGAGTATATCATCCTAGTAGACAAACAGGCCTTGAGATGATGGAAAACATCACTAGAACTTTGTGATAACACTCTAGCAAATTTGCAAGGCAATTCCTGTTTGAACTGCTGTCTTTCTTCTACTCATCTTTCATCATTACAGGGCTCCATCTCTATCATTAACTATTAACAGGGAACTAATTGCCAAGGTCTCCCACTTCCCCAAAAGCATCAAGTCTTATCTTCACTCGTTGTGCTGGAGGATCTCCCAGAATATTGTTTACTGCAAGGACTGGCACAAAACTGTATTTCACATTGTGACTCCTGCTGACACTGCAACACAGACTGAGGTTTAACAAAATCCTGCTTTCATCTCAAAGACCACCAAGAATCATTCATGTTAAGTAGGTGTTACAAAAGAACCAGAAGATGCTACTGCAGTTCATTCTCTATGCTGGTTAGTTTAAAAAGCCAGCATTCATTATTAAAATATTTCTAACTATAAATCTAATTAAATCCACTGGAACTATTTAGTATTTATGTCAGCCGGGACATTTTGAACAAACGCTGTGCTAAAAATACTGTAGTCTCACACACACCAGGAAACCACTACTACAACTTGTTCAGCTGAACTACTAAATAGCAGGAGCTTGCCATAGGAAAGGCTGTCTCTGCTCTGCCCGGAACAGCACTTCAGCACCGTATTAATTCCAGTGTTCAACCAGTGACAGACAGTGCAAGCCAGCAGAGGTACATGCGGCAGGAGCTCGCTAGAGCAGACAGTTAATAGAGAAAGGACAGCAGTAACTGGGAATACTGTTTAAAAGGAATAATCCTACTATAGCCAAGAACTGGGTTTAAAACTGATTTTCTAGCTGTTCTTTCAGAAGAGCAGGTCAGCAGAAAACCCACTGCTGGAACAACAGCAAGCCCATACCCTTCTCCTGTTCTCTTAACGGGAGGAAGCATTTTGAAACCTAATGATGATACATATTTAAACGCTGACAGTGCTAAACAGCTCAGAACGGATAGTCACGCAGGGAGAAGGTACGGCTGGGCATATCTGTCATACGCTGCTGTCTCAGTCAAATGAAACAGCCCCAGAAAAGCATGATGATCAACACCAATTGCTACAAGGAATATCCTCTCTCAGATTTGGAAACCTAAGACAGTCATTCCAAACTGCAGGCAGGAGAGGAATACATAATAATAAATAGTATTTTGCTTCCATGTCTCAGAGTGTGAGGTTTTCCATAAAACTTCAGGCAGCTTCTACAAAACTAACGGCTGCAAAGGCAATTCCATTTAATAAGCCATAAATATTTCTGAATGACTGCATGTCTCACAAGGATATGAGAAATTTTACTAGCACAACCAGCTCAAACAGACTTGACAGACCAACAACCCCTTCTTGAAAAGGCACAGAAAAAAAATCTGCACTAATTTGTTATGTTAAATTGTCCTTTTCTTAAACAGTCACTGATTCATTAAAGCCCATCCCTGCAGTCTGATAACAAAAAAAAAGCAGATACACTATTAGAGCTCCACTGATTTTAGCAGAACTACAGCAATTTACAACACCAGTAAGAATCTGACCTGAAGCCTCTCTCTAACAGGGCAGTGGCTTGTGCTATTTCAGCAGGTATTGCTTTAACAGGAGTCCACTGAAATCGTTAACAGAGGAATTTAAGTCAATGAGATGTTAAGTACTTGCTATAATTATATATTATTGCAGCTTCTGCTGACAGTGCAACTCAGGAGGCTGGAATTCAATGAACTATCCAACAAATACCTGAAGTCACAGTTGTAAATGAAATTAAATCTGAATTTGTGTTCAATCATGTTTATAAGCTGTGTGCCTAATTTAAGTGAAGTCATGTAAAACCCCACACTTTTACATTGGTTCCCTGGTTAAAAGTGTTTCATGTTTTACAAAGTAAACAAAGCAGCTCTGATAGCATGTTAATAACAGATATCACTTAACACCCTAGTAAAAGGAAAAACATCTTAAGAAAATCTGCTAGAAGCAGGAAGCACACAGCCCATTAACCCCCGAAACACATCTTCCAGCACTTTTAGATAATTCTGCTGAGTTTTAACAAAAACAAAAGCTGGCCACAGCTAACAGAAATGCATTCAACTCCCCACTCCCACAAGACACCCATTAAGTTTTAACCTGAATGCTGAATGTGTCAGAACAATTAACACAACAGACCTCAGGGTCTTTAGTAAAGCCCTACTGAGGCTACCGCTGGGGAAACAGATGCAAACAACTTAAGTAGCACATTATATTTAAGAGCATCTTACCAATAATATATGTATTTACATTTTTGACTCTGCTTTTCTGAGAAGTGTCACAAATGATCAATTTGCTTCAGAGTACCCCCACTTGTAACAATCTGTTACATTCTACAACCCTGCAATAGATAGCTGTGAACATATTGAAAATCAATGTGAAAACAAAATAAAGAAATTTTGCAGAGATTGGGGTCTGGCGTTTAATACTTCTAAAATGAAAAAGCTAAGTGGTTTCAGACTTAAAACTGCCTCAATTATTGTTCTGAGGCTGTGGGCAGCACTTTTTGACAATGCAGGCTCATCACCCAGCACTGCAGTCTGGAAGTGAAGGCAGGGAGTGACTCAAGGCTTGTGTTGGAAGGAACAAATTACATTCTTCAGGATTCACATCTCCACGTAGTCTTACAAAAAAGGGAAATTTTCAGTGGAGATATCAATCTGCATCTAAATACCGTTAAGTACCTTTTGTATTCTGGATCCCTTCCCAAACATTTGACATTTAAACGCGCTGGTGACATCATGCTCCCAGGGAACTTAAAAGATGGTTTTGCCCTAACGTGCACAAGTCACAGACAGCACAAGATTTGCCGTCAAGCTTCCTCACTTTGTGAAGTTTGTTTAGTACACTGGCTCTAACAGCGGCACTTAGGTACACAGAGCCCTATGTCAGAAGTGGCCCTGCTCTCTTTCAAAAAACTCTCACCCATCCAGAAGGTGCCAACAAAGCAGCTGCAAGGAAGAACAAATCTGGTCTCCTACAGCCTTTTTCACAACCACTGAAAATCTTAAGGTTCTCCGTTAGGTTGCTTTTCAGTTTGCTGGCATTTAAATCACCCCCACCTTTTACACGCACAGCTCTATCACACATGAAACATGAAGTTAAACGCAAAATGTGCTGAAATTCCTTAACTTTTTGAGCACTCTTGCTGTTTAATTTAAATTTCCCTCGTGCTCACTCCCCTTCTTATCTTCACCCTAATACACACAGAGATGCCATATAAGCGCTCAGGCCAACACAGAAAACCTGCCAGTTTCTGATAAGATGCAGCAGGAGCAAGGGCTTCTTTTTTTCCCAAAAAAAATTCATTGTGAAAGCAAGACTCTCCTTTAAGTGTATTTGACTTCTGGAAGCCATCCCTATGACGCTGGACCATCAAATTCACTCTTGACTCCTGTTAATATACTGTAATGGTTACTTCAGATATACTGGCCTCAAATTAGATCTTCACATTACTGGTCAAGTCAACCAGAGGAAAACAACACTGCTTAGGGTGATGCCTTCATGTTCTACACAGAACAGTTCTGGATTTTACACAAGCTCTGATCACAGGCTGACGAACAGCCAAGACACTAACAGCAGTTAGTGGAATTTAGTAGCTTTGGAATGCAATTCAATTATTTTGCAAACAAGAGTAATTTTTATCTACTGCACTCTGCAAACACAATGAGAAAACTGAAAGTCAAAATAAATAGCTCCTAGTCTCAATATTGTCCTTAGTAAGAGGTTATTATGTTCAACCATAATAACAAAGCTCTTAAAGGCAACACTCAATAGTATCCAAACAGATTTTGCATCTGAAGCGATCTGCAATTTTACCAGGTGAGAAAAAAGACAGAATTATTCCCTCTCTGCGTACATAGTTGTGACTCAATGTTCACATCTGTGAAGAAGGGGCCATTTACAATGACCAAGCTGTACTTGGAATCGACAGTTTTAGTCTACCATTTCCCTTCTACAATGCTGAAGATTGCGAGGATGTCACCTGCAGAAAAGGCTTGCTGTTACAGCACAGTATTGTTGTCAGGGTGGTTTGCAAACAGCCACTGCTAGGACTGAACATGGAAAATTCTTTGCACTGCGTCCTGATACTAAAAATGCAGTTAAGGTGAAAAAAAATACCCACTACGGCCAAATTAAACGGGAGGGAGAATCTGGATATTGAGATGGAATGCAATTACCCAAGTTGGAATTTGCCCAGGACACTCTTGCTTAGAGTGATCTGGCTATTTAACGACAAGAAATAGCCAGGAACACGTATTTACTGCTGGCATCCTCTCATACCTCATACTACCCTGCTATCAATGAAACGGGTGTGTGCTCAGACTCGAGTTCTCAGCCACAACCAGGGTGCTCCTCGGTGACCTGCAGTGGGCCAGCAGATCTACCCACCTTACTTCAGCTGCAACAACTGATGTGATCACCACCTGAAGGAGCATGTCCACTGACCTACATATGAACTTCAGTAACAACAGGAAGCTTCAAAGTGCTTAAGCTGCTCTATTACTGATACACTATCCAGAAGTCACCCAAAACATTCTTTATTAACAAAAATGTTTACATTTTGTAATTGTACGCTGGTACATTCAACATTCAGAGTAAGTCAGTACCAGCCCTCAGAAAAAATTTTCCCTAAAGAGCAAAGGCAGCCTAAAAGGAGACTTCGGCTCTGCTGTTAAGAGCTGCCTAACAATAATCAAAGTACAAACCAATTCTAAACATCTGGGAGAAAAAAAAAAGTACTTCAGATTCCTACCACCCACTCCTAATCATTGCCACTAAATAGGATCAAAACAAGAATATAAGAGCTAGAGCCTCATCACTATGCCTGAAAGAGAGCTGCTTTTCTCAGATCCGCACATGACAATTCCCGATACAGAAGTGCAAAGAACTCCTGCGTAGAGGAAACAAGACTTGGAGAAAGCAGAGGTGACAGGTTTTCAGAACATCAGTCCTGGTCACAAGGTCAGAGAGGACAGTGTCTACTCCACATTATTCCCTTAGCAAGACTAACAGGGTTACACACACCTTTCAGCACTGAAAAGGATTTTGGATTTTAGGGGCCTCTAATCAGCCACAATGATGTCTCATGACTGACATAATTACAAGAGGAGGAAAAGGGTGCTGATATCTACACTGGTATGAATTTGTTGGGAATCTTTGATTAACCAGGAATTCATTTTTCCATTAAGGTGTCTTACTTCGAATTTCTGTATTGAATTCTTCCAACACATGGCAGAAATAAAAACTGGAAGAGTTTTAAGTGCTGTACACCTAAAACCCTTACAAAAAAAAAAAAAAAAAAAAAAAAAACAAAAAACACAACAAACCAAGACACAAAACAGAAGCCTCTGCAGAAAATAGGTCACACCAGTGTAAAAAACAAACAAACAAAAAAAACACCAAAAAAAACCAAAAAACCCACACCACACCCCAAAAAACCCACCCCAAAACCACCTACACGTATCTTGCTATTCTATCTGAGATTATCTCTGCCCCACAAGGAGCAGAGGATCCCCTCCCCTCTTGCCAGTAGGGCAAAGGAAGGGACCTAAAAGAAGGGGGAGAATGGAAACAGGTCCCAGCCCGGGGGAGGAGGCGAATCCCCTCCCAGCCTTCCTCACCCTCCCAGTTGACTTTACACAATAGATATGAAGCACTGGAACTAAACGGCCAGGAAAATAAGGACAAAGACGAAGGTCCATCCAGGGGGTTGCCTAAGCTGAGACAGTTGGCCCCACACATTGCGACTGCCTCAGCGAAGAAAAGAAGGAGGGTAAAGGTCATCGGTGATTCCCTCTTGAGGGGAACAGAGGGCCCAATATGTCGAGCTGACCCTTTACACAGGGAAATCTGCTGCCTCCCTGGGGCCCGGGTTAGAGATGTCACCAGGAAGCTCCCTGGTCTGATACAGACCTCTGATTACTACCCACTACTGGTCATGCAGGTTGGAAGTCATGAAATTGTGGAGAGAAGTTCAAAAGCAATTAAAAGGGACTTCAGGGCACTGGGGCATTCGATTAGAGGATCAGGAGCACAGGTCGTGTTCTCCTCAATCCCCACAGTGGCAGGGATGAATACTGAGAGGAGCAGGAGAACACACCTGATCAACACCTGGCTCAGAGGCTGGTGCCAGAGGTGCAATTTTGGGTTTTTTGATCACGGGAAAGCTTATGAGGCACCAGGCCTGCTAGTGACAGATGGAGTTTACCCGTCTCACAGGGGGGTAAGGACTCTTGCTCATAAGCCGGCAGGGCTCATCGAGAGGGCTTTAAACTAGGTTCGAAGGGGGAAGGGGAAATTCCCAGGCCAATTACAGACAAGCCCAGGGGTGGCACGGTGAGGGTAGGAGTGGACTCTACAGTTCAGCTCAAGTGCACTTACACTAGTGCACGCACTATGAGCAACAAGCAAGAGGTATTTAATGACAGAAAAGCCAGCAACAAATGCCCAGAGCCTGGAAAAGGTTCACAGGCTCGCCTGAGGGCGGCTGGTGGGCAGCACACAGGAGGTCCAGCCTCCTTGGGGCCCAACTTAAGTGCTTCTATACGAATGCACGTAGTATGGGGAATAAACAAGAGGAGCTGGAGATGTGTGCACGCCTGCGGGGTTATGATCTTATGGGCATTACAGAGACATGGTGGGATGGATCGTACGACTGGAGTGTTGGAATGCAAGGATACAGGCTCTTTAGGAAGGACAGGCAGGGGAGGCGAGGAGGGGGTGTTGCCCTCTGTATCAAAGACCAGCTGGAGTGCATGGAGCTCCATCTGGGGGCAGATGAGGAGCCAACAGAGAGCCTGCGGGTCAGGATTAAAGGGAGGGCTGGGACAGGGGACATTGTAGTGGGGGTCTGTTACAGGCCACCTGACCAGGGAGAACAAGTGGATGAGGCCCTCTACAGACAAATAGGAGCAGCCTCACACTCACAAGCCCTGGTCCTCATGGGGGATTTCAACTATCCTGATATCTGTTGGAAGAACAACACAGCACAGCATAGGCAGGCCAGGAAGTTCCTGGAATGTGTTGATGACAACTTCCTTCTCCAAGTGATAGAGGAGCCAACCAGGAGAGGGGCTATGCTGGACCTTGTTCTCACCAACAAGGAAGGGTTGGTGGGGAATGTGGAACTCAAGGGCAGCCTGGGATGCAGCGACCATGAGA
>WKFP01013893.1:0-46311 GCA_011057875.1 Pterocles orientalis
AAAAAAAAAAAAAAAAAAAAAAAGGCAAGATGCAATTGGTGTGAGCTGGGATGCTGCAGAGATTCGGCCCTTTCCCAGCACTCAGATCAGCTTCCAAATCCTCCGCTCCCCATCAGCAGGGATTACGCCCCTCAAAATGCTTAAAAAAATAATTTTCTGCCAAAAATGTTTTGTTCTGGGGGGGGGGTTGATGGGCAGAGCCCCTTCCTGAGCCTGTCTCTGCTCGGCAGCCTCGTGTTTCCGCTGCCTGGTGGACGTGGTGCCGGTGAAGAACGAGGACGGCGTGGTCATCATGTTCATCCTCAACTTCGAGGACCTGGCGCAGCTCATCGCCAAGAGCGCCGGCCGGAGCCTGCACCGGCGGCTGTCGCAGAGCTGGCGCGGAGGTGGGTGTCACCGGGGACGGTGGGGACAGCGGGGGGGCATCGCATCATCCCCGGGGCTCTCCCCATCCCGTGGTTTTCTCGGGAGCTCGTGGGGGATGAAGGATGCTCCCAGCGTAGGGCAGGATCCTGCGCCATTGTGAAAAAAACCCTGGGGACAGGGCTGGGGACCGACCCCCCTGGCACAGGATGCTGCATTTTTAAGCTGAGGGTGTCTCGCTATGAGCGGAGCCATCCGTCCGCACACCCCCCGCCTTGCCGCATCCTTCTCATATTTAATGCTGGGAGGTATTTTTCCGGCAGTGCCTTGGGGCAGGAGGTGCTGGTGTAGGACAGGACCCGCTTGTGGGGTCACCGGGAGGGCCAGGGGACATTTGGTGTCACAGGGCTGTGTGATGGGGATGTCACCGCAGGAGAGTGGCACAAGGACGGCTGGGCTGGCTCTGAGCCTGCCCCAGCTTTGGGCTGTTCCTCACTGTCCCAGGCTCATCCCAGGGTTTTTGGGAGATTTTGGAGACAGTGGGAAATTCAAACTCCTTTTTTTGGGGGAAGGCTGGATCCAAGGGGAGCCGTGGTGGGGCTCTGGAGGGGATGTGGATACCCAGGGATGGAGATGTCAGACCTGACCACGGGAAGGAGAGCGGCAGCTTCGAAATATCCTCCTGCCATACAGCCCGTGGTGCCAGCCACTGATATTTTAATCAGAGAAATAATCCTACATCCGTCTTCACGTGAACACTCCCTGGGGATGTGGGTTGCTATAGGGGGCTTTGGGCAGACCTCAAGGTAAATTCCTGGGAGCAGCCCGGGTCTGTCCCCCCATGGCACGTGGGGTGGCACAGCGGGACCGGAGCCAGGGCCACACCATGGACCGACGGGGACCCTGCCCGTTGTGTGGGTACGGTAACGTGAGTTTTAACGCGTTCACGCGCGGTGCATATATACATCCCGGAGCCATGAAGGTGTTTGCGTGTGTGGCAGTGGGTACCAGCGGAGGAGCTCGGTGTGGTGACGGGTTTTTATATCCTCATGCCGGACATACGCACACAGGACCTATGGACACATGTGTGTGAACGTAAATATAACCTGTGCAGGCGTGCCTATGTCTGTAGAGTGCTGAGATTGATATTTTTGGTGTATTGCTTTAGGACCAGTTAGCCTCTATGCTGAGGAAATCCTAAATTCCAGCACCGGGGATGCTTTTCAGCCCCCTTAGCACCTAATAACCTCTCGACATATGATGCATCCATCTGTACCCCATCCCACCCCGAGGTGTATTTGGCTACCCAAAAAAACAGGTACCCATCACTTTCCCGTGTGTCGGAGATTGCACCACGCATCCCCAGGAGCATTGCTTGGTTTTCCCACTCCAGGGCTGGGGAGTGCAGAAAGGCCAGAGCTGCTGGCACCAGCCCAGACCGTTCTCTCGCGCGCGGGTTTTCTGACTCGGTCTTTAATTACCCAGCTGCATCGCCGGTCACTGGCTCGCTGGTGCGCAGGAAAAGTCGGCTGCTTCGCTTCTTCCAGCTGAAAAACCGCTCTGGGCAGTGGGGATGGGGCGAGCAGAGGGTGCCCCCGTCGGCGGGGGCGTTTTTGGGGAGCTGGGCAGGTCAGGAGCCTGCCTGAGCAGCTCGGCGGTGTGTCAGGGCGCGGCAAGGGAAGGAAATCTGCCAAAACCCAACGGCTCCTCAGCGTGCTGCTTTTTCCCAGGGAACGGTGCCTTTGCAGAGCTCACGTTGTGTCCCATGCGCCCCGGGATTTAGGCCACTTTTGGGCCAGTTCGTGAGTGCAACTGGTGCTGCTGGGGGTTGGATGAACCCCAGGGAGAACCCAGCTGCCCACCCTGAACCTGCCATAGCTGGTGGCTGCGGTCTCCTCCATGGACCAGCACTACAAGGGGATGAGTGACTCTGCACCGAGTGTCACAACTGGGGACATCGGGTCCCGCCGGGGGCACTGCTGGTTCCTCTCCACATCCAGCCCCGTCCCCTCCTGAACATCTTTTGCAGCTCCTTGCAGCCCCAACTGCCCTTGTCCCCATCCCAGTCTCTGGCGAGGTGGTCTCCTGGTCCCCCGTGATAGCACAGGGGATGTCCCTCTGTCTAGCATCCCTCACCTAAAATCCAGAACAACTCCAGGATTGCTACAACTACTTTTTTTAATGCCTTGCTAACTTCCCATCTTTTTTGTGTGTTTTTCTTTTCCGTCGAGTCCCACCAAGGAGATTTAGAAGCTCCGTTTCCTCCAGGTCCAAATCCCTTAAGTGGTTTTAACCCCTTTAATTGGCTTAGGGATGCTCTGCACCTTTCTGGTCTTGCATCCATGGTTGTAGGGGACTCTCCTCCAGCCCAGCGGCACTTTCGGCCAGGTCAGGGTCTGCCTTGAGCCCACAGTGATGTGATGGCGTGGGGACAGCAAGCATATTGGAAGAGGAAGGGCCAGGCGACACGTACATCCCCCAAAGCCACCCCAAATTCTCTGTAGCCTCTTCCCCGGCCACCGCTCTGCCCCATCTCGCTCCAGCCGTCACGTGCAGCTAGGTTACATCTGTCTTTCTTGTGTTTTGTTTTTTTCTTTTTTAACAAGGTCAAGGTAGGAGGTTGAAGTTTAGTCTCCCGTCCCTGCGGCGACTCAAAGTCCAGCGGAATTCTCTGCCCACCAGTGAGTTTGATGGAGTAGCCATTGACTATGGAAAGGTAACCGCAGCCTTTGTCTGATATCAGCCCATGCCTCAGGCCAGGTCCCAGCGCTCTTCCTCCGCTCTCCCCATCCCACTCTCCCTCGGCTGCTGTGGCTCGGGCCGTATCCGGCGGTAGGGGCTCCAGCGCTGGGTCGGCGCTGAGCACCAGCCCCGGCGAAGGGCTGGCAGTGAGCGGCGGTGCTTTGGTGGCGTGGGATGGAGCTAGACGGTGCTGCTCGGCGCGGCGTGTGCCATGGCTTGTGGGGGAAGCAGGAGACATTCCAAGCCAGCGGGCAGTGCTGGTGGAGCTGGGAGGAAGGTCTGGCTCCAGAGGGAGAGTTGTGCGGGATGGTGGAACTTCACGGAGTTGCTCCCATCCCAATGAGGGCACTGGTGACTGCAGGAGGCTGGAGCAGGTCTGGTCTGGGCAGGGACTGGCAGGGGCTGGCAGGCAGACCTGGAAAGGGCAGGTTTCCCCACGTTGTCCTGGCAGAGGACAGGCAACACAGGCAGCTCTGGCTTTGTCCTGCAGCAAAGACTCTGTTTTCCATGATGGAGGGTGATGCTGTCACTGGTGACATGACGAGACTGGAAAAATGTTGGTGGGATGTCTTTAGAGACTGATGTTCTTGGTGGCTTCTCGACTCTCAGAAGTGCTCAAGGCACCTCTGGGCAAAGCCGTGGTGTTTTCTGGAATGCTGCAGCTTGAGGCACAGGGCTGTGGGCTGGAAGCTTTTGCTCTGCTAACGCATCCCCAGGCGGCAGGTTCTTGCTGGGCTGGGGGTATCCAGACAGCCTGGGTGAAGCTGCTTCATAAAATTACAGATACGATGGGGTGAAAGGTGCCTGTCTTCTCCGAGGTTGCGCTTATGGCCAGTTGATGACATCTGTAGCATTCTCAGATGCTCTGGGTGCATCACTCCTACAGACACCAGCGCTGCTGAAGGCTCTGGGTACCCCCAGGTTGGAGCCACGCGGTGCAGCGCGGTGTTTCAGGTGTGCACAGATGGAGGATGTACGCTGAGGACAACCCGATGGTGGAGCCTGGTCCAAGTCGGTGCAGCCCAGTAGATGTGGGAGCAGCCGGCAGCCAGCCCCTCCAGGCACCCCATCCTAAAACCAGCAATAAGGTCCTGAGGGGTGGTGAGAAGTGCCACAGTGAGCCTTGGGCATGCACACAAAATCCCAGTGCCTCCATGGGTATGACTGGTATGGGCACAGACCCACAGGCTTCTGCCCCAGAAGGTGGTTGCTTTGTGCGCCCCATTGCAGAAGGCATTAAAGGCTGGAAATTCTTTAGGTCTCCAGGGGAAAAGGTTGGCCAAGGGGTGCTGTAGGAGAGGGAGGGTCACATACGGCCCAATTTATAAGCCCAGCAGCTTCTCCAGTGCTTCCTGGTGCAAAGCATCATCTCCCATAGACGCCAGCACAGGACCCCGGGCACTGACCCTTGGCAGTGGGTGACGGAAAGGCAGGTCCAGGGGTGGGACGTAGGGACACATTGGAAGAGCGCAGAGCAAGGCAGGTCCTCCAGGCACGCCTATCCCTGGGGTCTCCTCTTCTCGTCTCGCTCTGGCCTGCTTCCAGCTGTGCAGCATCGCCTCGCAAACCGCCCCGCGATCGCCCAGCCTCTGGCAGGTCCCCAAGGACTTGGTCCCCAACCCACCGCAAAGCAGGTCATGGCCCCAGTTGGAGATGACCTCCGGAACCGCAGCGCTTCCCAGCCCTCTGCCCTTCCTCTTACCTCCCCCGGCTCCCCTTCCTTCCCCCCAGCACGCGAGGACTCCTTCTAATAAAACGCTTTCTCCCGGCTGTCTTAAAGCCTGGTGGTGACTCCCTGATTTTGAGGGACTTGAAGACATCGCCCAAGGAGAACTGTGTGCAGTCAGAGACCGAATCCCTCCTGGAAAAGGAGCGGAGGCCGAGCCTGGAGGCCGACCCCACCCTACAACACTCGTCCCCGAAACAAGAGCCTCCCTTGGTGGGCCCACGAGGGTCGTACTCTGCGTGGGGTTTCTTTCGGTCTCGCCCCGGGGGCAGCTTCCACAGCCTCCGCAGGGTCTCCTCCTTGGACAACTTTGAGGCTGCGAGGTCTGAGTTCCAGAGAAAATTCAGGGAAAGGAGGGCAAACTCAGGTAGGGGAAAAACCCTGGAGTTGTCAGTCCTACTGTGGGAGCCACGGTCCTGGGTGATGGCCCTGGCACGTCTTGGGGGGGGAGGTCTCTTACCCTGCACTGCTTTTCCCTCTGCAAAGTGGAGAGGAGTTGGGTTCTTCTCCCCAAAACCCAGTGGTCTCCATGCGACTCCCTCGTAGGCAGGTCCTGCTCTTTGGGTAAAGCCATCCGTGGTGTTGCGTGTGAGATGTAAGACCACCTGAGGTTGCGTTTGGTTGCCCCATGAGGGGCATCCCGATGGCGTCCTACCTCCCCGGGAGGGAGGGAAGGGGTCTGCAGGCGTGTGCGATGATGTGAGCTGTGTACGTGTGCTGGAGGTGGATAAGATACTGGCCAGGACACTCTATAGGGCTGGAGGAACCATACCTCCATCATGGTGGTCACGTCCAGACCTCTTGTTCTCATGAGAGAGATGATGACAAATACGACGGAGGTCAGGCAAGAGAAGCCTCAGCAATTGGGGATGGAGAGAGATCAGTCTGTGGTGTCTGTCTTGAGAAAACAGGGTGGGGGATCCTCAAATAGTCCCAGGTGACAGACCCTCAGGAGGGGACACGATGTAGAGGGAGTGAAGGGAATGAGCAGGGAGGAGGAGGAGGGTGGCATCAGGATGGCTGGTGCTAACTGGGCACCTTCACAGTGTCTCGTGCCCGTGACACCTCTTGGGTCAAGGGATAGAAGGGGTAGAAAATGGGAAATACAACCCTGCCCTGCCTGTAGGAGATAGAGAGGTTGGGACACACTGGTGACAGTGCCTGGGGATGTTCCCGAAGCCCTGGGTGTGGGTACGTGCTCCCTTCCATGACTACACATTGCCACAAACCTGGCCATGAACCCACCACCTCTGGGGCTGCCTCCTTGGTCCTGCACTGGGGTGACCCAGAGAGGCAGGTCCCCAGGTCCCCAGGGAAAACTGCCAGGATCCAGCCCCACTGCAGCTCTTCTTCAAGAGAAAGCTCTGACCTCCCAACCTGAAGCCTGGGGGTGGAGGATACCCCTGAGTGGGGACATCATCCAGCTCCTGGCTCAGTTTGGTGGCCAAAAACCAAGGCAGCAGCTCAGGAGCATGCGAGGGTGGAGGAGACCCAGATGCCAGTGTTGCCATCACTCCCTGGTGGGTCTCATTGGGGCTGGTCTCCAACCCACCACAGTCTTCAGGGGTAGCAAAGGATATTGGGTGCCTCTGTCTTTTGGCAGCTGGTCTGAGGCCCCTGGAGGAGGTTTGATGGTGAAAAGATGGGTGATGTATCTGAAAAGCAGCCCCCTCCTGGGCATCTCGGGTTGGGCATCCCTGAAGAAGCCAAGCCTTTATGTCCAGGCAGATATTGGCACCTTCTGGTGGCACCTTGTGGTGGTCCCCAGCTCCTGGATGTCCTACACTGAGGTTGGGGCTCTGCGGATTTGCTCCTGCTCACACCAGCCTTCTCAACGCTCCTCTCCATCCTCTTTCAGAGACTTCCCACGTCAAACCCAACCCCCCGAACTCCACCTCAGACTCGGACCTCATGAAGTACCGCACCATCAGCCAGATCCCCCAGTTCACCCTCAACTTCGTGGAGTTCAACCTGGAGAAGCACCGCTCGGGTTCCACCACGGAGATTGAGATAATCGCTCCCCACAAGGTGATGGAACGCACCCAGAACGTCACCGAGAAGGTCACGCAGGTACGTGACAGCAGTAGGGTGGTGGTCCTGCGGTACGGTCACCGCCATTCCTGCGGGTTTTGGAGGAGAGCAGCAGAGAGGGCAGTGGTACACGGAGTTCCCATCCCAGGAAATGCCAGGATCCTTGTGTTGGATTTTTCTCTCTTCCTCTGAATGGCTGAAATCCTCTTTTTTTCCCCCAAATCAGTATTTCTGGTGATTTGTGGATGGGGGAACACCAGCATGAACTGCTCATGGTGTGATGGTGGCCTTGAAGGGGACATATGTGTGTCCCCATCCCTGTGTGCATGTGGCTTCGTTCATGGGGGAGGCTCTGGCCACCGTTTCCTGTCCCCCAGTGCTGGGGATGGAGCCCCCAGGCACCGCTGTCCCCGAGGCGCTTGGCTGGGGACCCCACACCAGGACCACGAGTGGCTGTGCCACAGGTCCCCTGGGAGACAGCAGGTGGCACTGCTCTGTCACCAACACGTGTAGCACTGCTCTGTCACTGCAGGGGACACTTGTGGCAGGACGCTGTCACCCTGGGGGACACGCATGGTACTGTACTGTCACCGTGGGGGACTCATGGACATCAGTGTGTGCGACAGGTCCTGCTGTATCCCACAGTCCTGGGTCGGGAGCTCTTACCAGTGGGGAAACTGAGGCACAGGACAGCCACAATATACCAAATATATCTAAGGAGACCACTGCCAGCAGCAGCCAGGGGACAATTTAAGGAAAACGCAGCCAGCTGACCCCAGAAAAGCTTCTGGACTTGATAGTTTGCTCAGAGTGGGGTGCTCCGCAGGATTTTCCTCCCATCTCGGTGCCAGCAAACCTTCAGCCTCGCAGCCTCCGTGCACAGCAGACAGGCTTCCCACTTCCCATGGCACGGGGCAGTTTTCAGGCTTGTTGTCCCCCCTTGTCCCCTTCATCCCAAAACCCACTTAGCCCCTCTGATCGTGGGGTGACCACAGTGACCCTGGATCAGCCCCTGAATGTCCCAGCGGGATGGCGAGCAGCCCCCATGCTCCTGTCCCCATCTTGGGGACACCGGCACACCAGGGATAGCTGGAGCGTGCTGGGGTGACACTGGGACGGTGGTGCTGGCCACTTGATGCAGGGTCATTAGCTGGTTGTGGGGTGATGGGATGGCAGTTGACGGGTGGTGGCTGCAGGGCCCCGCGGTACAGCTGTGTGGCACCCACAAAGGTCAATATTCCCTTCGCTTTCCGTCTCCAGGTGGGATGGGATGGGATGGGATGGGATGGGATGGGACGGGACGGGACGGGATGGGATGGGATGGGATGGGATGGGATGGGATGCGTTGCGATGCGATGCGATGCGATGCAATGCGGTGGAATGTGATGGGATGTGATGGGATATGGTGGGAAGGGATGGACCTCTCCTCCCCACCACATTGCCCCGCGGCCTCGGAGGACCCAAGCATCTTGGCTGTCCTCACCCCAATGTCCCCCATGCCTCCCAACAAGCCACGGCTCCCCGCTCCTGGCCGCTAAATAATTCACGGCTGAGGCAGAGACAGTGGCGAGATGCCACTAACAGCGTCTAAAAATACCGGCTGGCAGGCAGGGAGATGCAGACATGGGCTGGGCTGGGCGGTCCGGCATCGAGCAGGAAGGGAGGGCAGGTCACAAGTGTAACGAATGCGCTGGGCTCAGCCTGCCAGGGCCACAGCTCTGGGGCATGGCTGGAGGTGCACAGGGATGCTGGGGGGTCAATGCCACCAGGCTGGGGTCCTATCTTGCAGGTGGCACCTCTCCCAGTCCCCCTGAGCTGCCCCACAGGCAGCGGGTGGTGGTGGAGCTGCACAGGAGGGTGCTGGGGACAGGGACAAGGGTGCTGGGGACAGGGACAGGGGGGTGGTGGGGACAGGGACAGAGGTGCTGAGTTGTGTCAGGTTCCATGCTGGGAGGGACACTGGGTCAGTGCCTGATCCTGCCCAGCCTCTTGTGCTTGAGGGTCTCCTGGTGACTCCGGTGTCCCCTCCCCAGCTCAGTGTCCTCCTCCCCATCCCCAGCACGGGGCAAGGGAGGAGGAAGGCGCGTGGCCGCTGGGCCCCCGGGGCATGAGCCACAGCCCGGGTTAGCCAGGGCCATGGGAGCCTCCCCCCTCCGTCACCCCCCCAGCACGCACTCTGCTCCCTGCTCCCTCCCTCCTCCTCCTCCTCCCTCCTGCAGCTGCCTCGCTCCCTTGCTCACTGTCCCGCACCCTGCACCCCACTGCCAGCACCCAGCACCCCACTGCCAGCACCCTGCACCCCACTGCCAGCACCCTGCACCCCACACCATGAGCCTGCGGCTGCAGCTGAAGCCGGTAAGCACAGGGGGAAGGGGATGAGGGAAGGGGCACCCAGTAGGATCACCACAGGGGACACCCGGCACTGTCACCCGCAGAGACTCCTAGGGCCACCCAAGCCACCCAAGGGTGCTACCCTCAGCCGTCCCTGTCCCTAAGAGGCAGAGAGGGACAAGGCTGGAGCTGCTCCCTGGCTCTGTGTCGGTTTGGATGCTCTACTGGGGGTTGTTTCTTTTCCCTTTTCTGCCTCAAATCTTGGGGGTTGTGGGTTTTTATTAATCCTGCCTGGAAAACAACGGGGCTTGAACTGCTCTTGCTTCTGCCACAAGAGCCGGGTGCCAGGAGCAGGGACAACGGGCAGGGCAAGTGTCCCAGTGAGGGGAGCAGCATTTGGGGACTCAAATGCAGGACTGGCCCCACTGAGCTGCCTCTGGCCGGGCAAGACGGGGGGATTCGGCTGCTGAGGGTGGGAGCCTTGCAGGTTTTCCCAGACACAAGGCGCAGGAGCCCATCTCGGGTCTGCTGGGCACGTCTGAGCTTTGGGACCAAGTGTTTCACCCACATTGCCTCGTCCCCATCCCTGCCATCCCTGTGGGAGCTGGTCCCCAAGCCCGGCCGGTGCCTCACTCCCCTCCGCAACGATTGCGTTTGGGTCACTTTTTCCAATCCCTCCCCTCTGCGTCCGACGTCGGCGGCTCCCGCTGCCCCATTGGCGCTCTCGTCCCCACGGGGGCCCCAGCATCGATCGGGTTTGATTAATCCACGCCGGGCTCCCAAATGCCCTTCGCAGCTGCGTTCTCCCACCCACCCAGCCGAGTGCATGCGTGCCTGCGTGGGCGATGCCGCGGCCCCGGTGCTGCGCCCGCCGCGCCGCTCGCTGCCTGGGCGTGCGGGCTTGGGGGTCCCCATGGTGGACACCCGGACTTCGAGGGTCAGCTGCCGCCTGGGGCGCCGGGCAAGCTGCAGGCAGGTAGGAGCTGGGGGAACCCCCAGGGTGTGGGACCCACCGATGTCCCCAGGGCTGCGCGACGTGGAAGCGGCTGCTCGTGGTGGGATGGGGCTGCGGGGCTGGATCCGTGCTGGGTTGCAGCACCAAGAGCCCTTGAACCCTTGAACGAGATGGGTGTCAGTGCAGGAAGGATCAGGCCCTTCTTCTGTTGCTAGAATCCTCCTGGTGCCCATCACCGTGGCTTTGGGGCATGCGGAGCTTCCTCTCTCCTCTCCTTTGCCACCTGGCAAAAAGCGTCCTTTTAGCTGGGGACTCAGGGTGGGGACAGGGCACTGACGTCCTCCTCTGCAAGTGGCACTGATGGCCAGCACTGTGAGGACAACCAGGGGACAACAGGCAGGGAGGCTCCTGCTGCCCCCAGCTCCAGATAAGCCCCTTCCTGCCACTGTCTCTCTCAGCATCCCCAACCCTCCTGGCCCCCAGCACCTTGTGTTGTGTGCCCAAGGTGGCTTCAGAGCCCACCAGGAGCTGGTGTTGGTCCTGGAGGGGGGAGCTGGGACATGAGGGGACTCAGTGGTTCCGTGGGAGCTTGTCCCCATGAGGAAGGACAGACCTCGGGACACATGACAATACGGGAGGGTGCCTGTGTGCATGAGATGGTGTTTGCACATTGGTGGCCACAGGTCACCCCCTCCCTGGGGACGCTTAGATGGGAGACAGGCATTGCTCGAGGCCAGGCTCTGCTGCGGGTGGCCCAAGCTGTCCCCTCTGCTCGGAGGTCAACTGCCAGAGGGACATCAAGGGGAAGGTCCCTGCTGGGGCCACGAAGGGCACCATGAAAGGCTTGTGGGATGCCTAATGTGTCATCACCCTCGGGGCCAGGCCATGGCACAGCATGGGATGGGATCTCCAAGCTGCCCATCCCCAGAGCCCTGTGCCAGGGACACCCAGCAGCTCCTGGGGCAGGTGGCACAGAGCTGTGGGCAGAGGGAGGCATGGCAGGAGGCACTTCCTTCTCTGGTAGGGTCTGAAGGGCTTAAAGCAGGTAATGAGCTGCCCCAAGGGTCCTCTGTCCATCAGAGACAGATGAGGAGCCAGGCAGACCTTGGTGTCACCCACTGTGGGCAACTCACCTTGTGGCCTCCTGGACAAACACATATGGATGCAACAAAGGTGAAACGGGTGTAGGAAACCCAGGGCATGCTCCTCACTGCCCTCCCAGCACATGGGAGCTGCTGGCCTGGCTCCTGGCCTTATCCAACCTCTCTCCTGGTCTCCCATCCTCCTTACATCCATCTCCTGGCCTTATCCAACCTCTCTCTTGGTCCCCTGTACTCCTCACACCCATCTCCTGGCCTTATCCAACCCCTCTCCTGGCCTCCCATCCTCTTCACACCCATCTCCTGGCCTTATCCAACCTCTCTCCTGCTCTCCCATCCTTCTCACACCCATCTCCTGGCAGGTGCTGTCCCTGGGTGCTGACGTCCTTCCCGAGTACAAGCTGCAGGCCCCACGCATCCACCGATGGACCATCCTGCACTACAGCCCCTTCAAGGCCGTGTGGGACTGGCTTATCCTTCTGCTGGTCATCTACACAGCCGTCTTCACCCCCTACTCAGCCGCCTTCCTGCTCAACGAGGAGCAAGTGGAGGAGAAGCACTGGAACTGCAGCTACTCCTGTGACCCACTCAACATCATCGACCTCATTGTGGACATCATGTTCATCGTGGACATTGTCATCAACTTCCGGACCACCTACGTCAACATCAACGATGAGGTGGTTAGCCACCCTGGCAAGATCGCCATCCACTACTTCAAGGGATGGTTCCTCATCGACATGGTCGCCGCCATCCCCTTTGACCTGCTCATCTTCCGCTCCGGCTCCGATGAGGTACAGGCAGGGCTTGGGGGTCCATCAGGACAGGAGGGGACTCATGGATGGATGGGGAGAGGTGGATGGGAGAGAGAAGGACGTGGATGGCTTGATATAAGCAGTGCATGGCTAGATCTGCAAGGAGAGGGCAGTTGGTCAGAGAGATGGACAAGTATGTCATTATACATTTTAATTACGCAGCTGGGACCTGGGATTTGTTTTATTAGGGTCCGACAGCCACACAGACCCTGCTGTGAGTGCTAAGATAGAGTCTAACTGGCCCCACTCCCCTTGCTGGAGCTGACCCAGCAGAGCAGGCTGGGAGCTCAGGTTAGAGACTGGCCCTACAAGTCAGCGAGGCCAAAGCTGGGGTGGCATCACCAGCCAGGCTCCAAATGTTGGCGATGGGTTGGCCTTGGGGTTACTGTGCTACCTGGAGGCCCCACCTCAGCTGAGAGACCCTGGGTGAAAGGTTTTGGGATCAACAATTGGCAAAGTGAGGACCCATCAGGACACATGGGGTTGGCCGTGGCTCCTCTTGCATGCTCACCTGTGATGCCACCGCTTGTTGCCTTTATGGTCAGCAGAGGGAAAGGGTCCTTTCTGTGGCACCATTCATCCAACCTATTCCAGATGTCACCTCCAGGACAAGGTGATTCATGATCTGGAAATGCATTTTTATCCTTCAAAGGGAGCACAGCCTGGCTAGGTTTGGCCAAATTTATCCCTTGCTTGTCCCTGAGGTTTCTCACCTCTCCCCTGCAGACCACCACCCTCATCGGCCTCCTGAAGACCGCCCGGTTGCTGCGCCTGGTCCGCGTGGCCCGCAAGCTGGACCGTTACTCCGAGTACGGAGCGGCCGTGCTCTTCCTGCTCATGTGCACCTTCGCCCTCATCGCCCACTGGCTGGCCTGCATCTGGTACGCCATCGGCAACGTGGAGCGGCCCTACATGGAGCACAAGATCGGCTGGTTGGACAACCTGGGGGACCAGATCGGCAAGCGGTACAACGACAGCGACCTCTCCTCTGGCCCATCCATCAAGGATAAATACGTCACCGCCCTCTACTTCACCTTCAGCAGCCTCACCAGTGTGGGGTTTGGCAATGTCTCACCCAACACCAACTCCGAGAAGATCTTCTCCATCTGTGTCATGCTTATTGGCTGTGAGTGCCTGACCATGTCCCCCCGTCCCCATCCCTGCCTTGGGGGTTGGTGGGGTGCTCTGGGGAGAAATAGGGAGAGACCTGTGGGGCTGCAGCACATGGGGTTTTAGGAGAGCATCTCCCTCTGCCTGTGCCTCTTCTGCACAGACAAATGGATGGGGAGAGAGATAGAAATTTCAGGATTTCAGAAACCCCTAATTTCAGATCCATGGCAGGTAGGGGCTTTGGGAACCCGCTGGTTCCAGGTCTGAGATGGTTGGGGCACACATCTTCCCAGGTCCTGCTGAGTCCTGCCCTCTCGTTGCAGCTCTGATGTACGCCAGCATTTTTGGCAACGTCTCGGCCATCATCCAGCGCCTGTACTCGGGCACGGCGCGCTACCACACGCAGATGCTGCGGGTGAAGGAGTTCATCCGCTTCCACCAGATCCCCAACCCCCTGCGCCAGCGCCTGGAGGAGTACTTCCAGCACGCCTGGTCCTACACCAACGGCATCGACATGAACGCGGTGAGTACGGGGCAGGGACCCCCCATGTCCTTACAACACCTTGTCCTGAATGACCCAGAGTCCAGCTCTGGGTCCACCCAAACATCTCCATCCTTCGACCACAGTGGAGAGGAGGCAGGAGAAGAGTTGTGAGGCTGAAGATGGAGTCTGTCTGTTTGTCTCCTGCATCCCCCTTTCTCCTTCTCCCCCTCCGTCTATCCCTCCACATCGACCCAGGGGTTTTCTGGGGCCATGATGGCATTTCTTGGCTGGAGAGCGGGTTTGGTGCCAGCGTGGTGAGGAGCTCAGAGCCCCCATTGGCGCCGAGCACTTTCAGGCCGATGTCTGTTGGTGTCACAGAGCCGCGGAGCCGGTATCGATCCAGCTCCTCTCCACGTTGCCGGTTGCTAAGCAAAGTGCATCCCGCTCTCGGCGGCAGGGAAAGGAGGGCATTTAAATAAACCTCGATCCATTTTAATTAGAGCCTGGAGAGGCGGCTGTTTGTTAGCAAAGGGGAGGATCAATGGCGGAGCCGCGCTGGAGAGACGCCGTGTCTCCGAGCCTGGTCGGGAGGCACCACAGGGGTGAGAGTGGGCTCAGCCAGGGAGTCCCAGGCTGGGGCTGGGATGGCAGGACTCGGCTCATGGCTGCGGGATCCAGTGCACAAATATTCTGGGTTGGCGAGCTGCAAGAAAGAGAGAGGAGTGAGAAAGGATAAGGTGAGGAGAGAGATGGGACCCGGTACTCTCCGTCTCTCAGCCCTGGGCAGGCTGTTAGATTGCTCGTTCCCAGCTCCCTTTTTTTCTTAAGACTTGATCCTTCTCCATCCCTGGATGCTATCGGGACGTGGATTTGCATGAATTTAACCTCTCCGGCTTCATCTGCTGCTGCCTCATTAAACAACGGGGCAGCATTTGGGGGTTTGCTGCTGGGAGAGCATCAGGTTAAACCTCTCCCATGGTGGAGACACCCCAGGCTGGACATTGTTGGCAATAACTGGAAGCAAAGCCATGGCACCCTACCAAGCACAGATTCTCCCAGCTTAGTGCGAACCCAGGTCACAAATCCCCTGCGATGAGCTCAGCTCACGGCTTGGACGTGCTGCCGCTCACACCGATTCCTGCTGGATGCTGCTGAGACGCAAAACCATCTAATCAATCACGCCACAGCCCGATCAATTCGTCCACCCCTGATTTCCCAGTAGGGAAACTAAGGCACTGCTGCCAGCCTGTGAGATCACGGTGGAGCTGGGAATGAGCCGCGCTCACCGGCCTCATCCTGGATGTCCCAGATTTGGCCACCAGCGGGATGTGAGAAGAGAGCAAGAGGGACCCTGGGGCCATATGCTGCTCTCCAAAAAAATTCCCCAACCCCTGTGGATTTTGCCATGAGCCATCGGTGGCAGCGATTTTCTCCATATTACAAGTTTTACCTTGATTTCACCTTCAGATTTCGCTTTTGTTCAAGGCAAGGTATTTGCCAAGGGTATATTAAGCTGTTGCTGCACGCAACTGGCCCATGCTGCTTCTTGGCATTCAGGCAGGTGCTGTTTAATTAGGACAGCACCTCGTTACCAGTCTGTGCTCTCATTCAGCCACGATTAGTGGGTGTAAAGATGAAAAGAGAGGGCTATGCCACCAGGGGTATAAGTAGATCGATCTGGCTATTATTATTTATTGTTTGGGCGTGCTCTCATCCCTGGCCACGTGCACAACAAGCCAGGGACAGACCGGTGTCCACCAAGGGATGGTCAGAAGATGTCCCCAGCTTTCTGGGCGCAGGGGCTCCCCATTTGGCCCCACCGTGTCACGCTGTGTGTCACACAGCCTCCTGGGGCTCTCCTTCCCGGGGACGGTGGCATGATGGCATCTCTCTGTCATTCTTTGCAGGTGCTGAAGGGTTTTCCTGACTGCCTGCAGGCAGATATCTGCCTCCACCTCAACCGCACGCTGCTCCAGAACTGCAAGGCTTTCCGAGGAGCGAGCAAAGGCTGCCTGCGCGCCCTGGCCATGAAGTTCAAGACGACTCATGCACCGCCTGGAGATACTCTGGTGCACTATGGAGATGTCCTCACCACGCTTTACTTCATCTCCCGGGGCTCCATCGAGATCCTCCGGGAAGACATTGTGGTGGCCATCCTAGGTGGAAAAGTCCTTCCTTCTGGGGGGGTGATGGACAAGGGGAAAAGGGAGATGGGTGAAGGGTGATGAGCAGTGGATAAAGGGGGGCAGGTGAGGGGCAAAGGACTTTTCCACATCCTGGAGAAGGGAAGGTTGGTCCTCAACATCTGGCTGGTTACCACACCAGTGGACAGGGAATGGAGGATCCCCAGTAGATGTCAGGGAGAGAACACAAAGGAGTCAGGAGAGCTGGGCATGGCTCAGCAGTCCCCAGCCATCACTGATGACCCACTGCCCTGCCTTGGTCTTCTCATCAGTGATGGCTTTCAGAGCATCCACACCCAGAGATGGGGTTGCTGGGCATCCCCTTGTTCATGAGCCCCAAAGTGAGGTCTGCTGGTCCAGTACCTCTGGAGCTGGGGTGGGCGCCCACTTCCCCCTGATGAGCTGTCTCTTGGCACAGGGAAGAATGACATCTTTGGGGAGCCCATCAGCCTCTACGCCCGCCCAGGGAAGTCCAACGCTGACGTGAGGGCTCTGACCTACTGTGACTTGCACAAGATCCAGCGGGAGGACCTGCTGGAGGTCTTGGACATGTACCCAGCCTTCTCTGACAACTTCTGGAGCAACTTAGAGATCACCTTTAACCTGCGAGATGTGAGTGCCAGGGATGGCCCAGGGAGGGATGAGGTCAACGTCTTAAATTTGGCAAGTGGGAGGACTGAAGTGAGGATGTCAACCTGTGCTTCTCACTCCGTTTGATGCTGGATTGGCCAACAGCCACATTTCCCAAGGTCCTCTCCATGGGGTTACAGTTTCCCCCACAGCCCAGCAGAAACATGCAGACTGCACATTCCTGAACTCTTTGGGAAAGTTGGCCCCACAAGCCATGTTGGTAGTACTTGGCTCTGCAGCACCTGGAAATCATCTCCAGGACTGCTCCAGCTTGGGCAAGAGGGTCACACATATGTTTGGAGGCTGTTGATGTGAGAAAAATTCTCAAGCTTCAATGAGTCAGGTACCAGCTTCCACTGAAAATTCCTTTTTAAATTTTCAGGTTTGCAATCCATGAAGGCTTGGAGCATTTATGTTATTGCTGTTTGACTCTGAAACTTTACGACTTTCTGTGTATTTTTTTCAGAGACACTTGCCTAACATAGAAAAGAAAGTCAAATTCTCTCTATGTCCTGTCCCACCCCAGGATGTCTGGCCCCACCTCAGGGTGCTCCTTCCTCCCCTGTGACCCTGACACCTTCAACTCAGTCTCAGAGCACCCAAGCCAGACTCTAGGGTCCCCTGAGCTCCACCAACAGTCAAGGAGTTGCTAAGTGGGACAGGGCAGCAATGAAGAGCCAGAGGCGGTTGGAGACCACCTGGGAGGATGCTGAATGGGCTGTAGCCCCCATGGCACCCATGGGTGGGATATGGCACCTATGGATGGGCCATGGCATCCATGGATGGGCCTTGGTGACCAAGGATGGGACACAGCACCCTTGCCCTGGTGACCAGCCCTTCTCATCCCTCAGGCAGACAGCGTTCCCCGCTCGCCACTCAGTGAGGAGTACGACTGCACCTACCGACGGGCACGCCGACGCAAGCCCTCCATTTGCCAGCCCAACAAGCCTGGTGAGTCCCATAGCACCAGCAGAGCCTGGCTCGCAGGGCTGGGGAGCAGGATCGTCAGCTAATTACTGCCCTAAAGCAGAGGTGGCCATCAGTGCCACCATCCCTGCACACCAGCCTGTATGTCCCCACCCTGGGGGCACCCATGCTGTGTTTCCTCCCTCTCCTTAGGGTGTCCCAGCCCTCCAGGCACCCTAGAGGGGATGTGGGCTGATTTTGCCCTGTGTGGTACTCCCCAAATTAACCTGTTGTGCTGCCCTACAGACCCAGACACGGGCATCTCTGATGCAGAGCAGTATCATACCTACTCAGAGCTCACCAACCCGCAGGACCCGCTGAGTAAGGACCAGTGGGATGACCTGGGCAGCAGCACCACTCCCTGCTCCCAGACCAGCGATGACGAGGCCAAGACCAGCAGCCCTGCAAAAGCCGAGTCCATCCTCACATCCAAAAAGGATGACTTTGCTCTGCCTACACTCAGCCTTGTCACCCCCAGTGCCGGCGACACGGAGGTCAGCAAGCAAACAGCGGAGAGCAGCCAGACCTACACAGGTATCCACGGCTGCCGCCAAAGCTGGCAGGAGGGTGGTGAGGGATCCTTGGGCATGGTGGCCTTATCTTGGGGCAGAGCCAAGCAACTCATGCGGATTTGAGGGGAAACACATTTGTGGCCAAGGGTCTTTGCTGCCTTTTGTCTCCACTAGGATCTGCTCTGTCCCTCCCATGCTCTGCAGTTTCTCCTAGCACCCAGGGATCCCTTTGGGGCTGCCCCAAGGGGCGAAATGCTATGTGCCTTCCATAGGCGTGTTGGGTGCCAGGGTGATGGACTGTCCATGAGCATCTTGGGTGCCAGGGTGATGGACCTCCATGAGCACCTTGAGTACCAGGGTGATGGATCCCCGTAAGCACCTTAGGTGCTAGGGTGAGGGACTCTCCCTGAGCACCACATATGTCAGTGTGAGGCTCTCCATGAACGTGTTGGGTGATGGATCCCCATAAGCACCTCAGGTGCCAGGGCGATGGACTCTCCCTGAGCACCATGTATGTCAGTGTGAGGTTCTCCATGAGCGTGATGGATTCTGGAGCACCTTCACGCCAGTGGGGCTGGAAGATGCAAAACAGAAGTGCTGAGATGTCTCTTCTCCTTCCAGCCACTCCCCTGGACATCCCCAACATGTTCACCTTCTGGGAGGACCGGAGGCCGAACCACCCCCCAGAGCCCCTGCAGCACATCTCGGTGGTGCACAGCTCACGGGATATCCCCCTGCACAGCGACTACAGACCAGGGCAGATCGAGTCCAGGCTGGAGCTCCTGCAGGCGCAGCTCAGCAGGTGGGCAGGTTCCCAGGGCACAGGGATGGGGAGCACCCAGGGAGGCTCAGGGTCATCACCTTCTCCTGCTCTCCGGGGGTGGCTGCAGTGGGGTCTGTGTGCAGCAGATGATCCCCTGGGACACTGCTGTTCCTGGGGAGATGGTGGGAGCACTTTGCAAACGCAGCAGCTTCTCAAACTGCAAGTCCTGGCCCTGGCTGCAGGCCAGCACCTCGTCTGCCACTGTCCCACCACTCCTGGGACCTGCGGCTTTGTCACTGCCTCCAACTGCAAATCACAGACATGAACCCACCCCGGGGCTCATGACCTGAGCCTTTTGCAGGCCTCCTCTTCCTGTTGCGAAGAGCTGCAAACATCCTCTTGCTTGAGCAAATGAGCCTCCTGCACACTGTTGCCCTCTAAATAAGGAAAAAAGACACGATTTTTGAACGAGGAAGAAGACCCCACACTGGAAACGTGGGTTTAAAGCCCCCAGGCAGCACCCCCAGGTGCCCGTGTTAAGCTCACTTCACCGCAGAGCCCACACACATATTTCAGTGTCTCGACAACGTGCCGTCCCCGGTAGCAGATCTGGGGCCGGATCTCCTGCCCACTCTGCCAGGACCGCTGCCTGCGAGGGGGCCTGTGCCTGCTTCTGCCAGAGCCGCTCATTTCAGTCCAGGACAAGGCAAAGGGAAGGGACTTGTTCTCCTTCTCCATTTCCTTCTGTTCCTCCGTTAAAAAAGGTTGGCACCAACCTGCCTTGCTCCCATCTGGCAGCACAGGCAGCTGGCCTGGACAGTTGATCCGGATTAAAACCATTGCAATTTTTTTCCCCTCTGGGGTAGTTTTAGCTTTGTTGATTTCCCCACTCCACATCCCAGTTTGGGTCCACAAAAAATTGGGCAGGGGATGATTGTGGTGGGAGAGAGACGACAGGATGGATCTCTCTGTGGAAGTGCTGGTTTGATGCTTTCTAAAAAACTCACCGAGCAGCACCAGGCAAAGCATCATCACCCGCCGGCAGCTGAATCGCCACCTCCTCCCCAGTGCGTCCCCAGTGCCTCCCCAGTGCCTCCCCTGCCCAGCCGCAGGTCTGGCTCTCGTGGGATGCAGCGGGATCCACTGCGCTAACACCGGGCTGCTCTGTCCCCAGGCTGGAATCCAGGATGTCGTCAGACATTAATATAATCCTCCAGCTCCTGCAGCGCCAGCTGTCCCAAGTGCCGCCCGCGTACAGCCCCATCTCACCATCCTCCCACAACCTGGCCATGTACGGCATCCTCCCGCGGAGCCTGGAGCCGCTCGCCCCCTGCGCGCCCCTGGAAGACGAGGAGCCAACGACCCCGGAGCAGGTAAGGCCACCTCTCCTGGCTCAGCACCGGCCGAGCTTCCTTCTGCCCTGAACAGATGGGTCCTGGAGGGCCAGTGGTTCCCTCAGCCTCCCGCCGTGCAAAGCACAGCCCAGCGCTCGCGGGGCCAGGCAGAGCCCAGGGGTCTTGAAATGGGAGTAGATCTACCTGGTGATGCTTCTGCCCTGTGCATCACTGATTTTGGGGCACAGCCTGCCATCTCCAGCACTACCAGGTTGCCTGGGCAGTAGGGAGGGGAGTGGGTTTCTCTGCTCTAAGGCTTCCTCACACAAAAAAAATAACATGTTGTGGCTCAAAGCCTGATGTGGTGAGGAGAGAGCGTGGCTAATTTGTTTTGCTTCTGCCATAACCCACCTGGTTCCTCCTTTCCCACCAGAGCCCGAGCTACACGGAGGTAGAAAAGTTCCACTTGAAATCCAGGGACTCCTCGTCAAGTGGAACGCACCTCGCTGTGGCATCCGACGAAACCATGACGGTTTACTCCGAGCAGGAGCACCATTCCCCACCTCCCCCAAACCCAGAGCCTCCCCACCAAAGGGCATCAAATACCCAGGGACTCTGCCGGGGCTCTCGTTTCCCTTCCCTCCCTGAGCACTTGGAGGCATCTTCCGAGCACCAGGACATTCAGAGACATCTCTCCGACCCAGTGCTTCCAGGAAGTTAGAGATGTGGGGGCTGCGAAGCAAGTCAAGAGGAACCTCAACTGCGAGCTCGGTCAGTTGATGTTGATTTTGACTGCAAGGGTAAGACGGAGGACAATGCCATTGGCTCAGGGGTATAATTTGTAGCTGTCTTCTGCCACCGTGAAAGGAAGCATAGAGTGGCTGGCTTCCAAGGTCAACATTTTCCAGCGGTTCCCATAGAGTAGATTTCATTTGCACATTATAGCGAACCCAGAGCAGTTCTTTATTATGGCCACCAACAAGCTGGCTCGGCCAAACGGTACCCACTGCCTCTTCCTTGCCAAGGCTTCCTCTCGAGAACGGCACAAGCCAAGTGAGCCGCAGCGAGCGGAGGAGAGCAAATCCACGGCTCCTAGCTGCGAGGCCACTTTGCTGTCAGCTCTTTGGAGCAGGGACCATTGCGTTGGTACTGGGCTTAGCCCAGTGGAGCCAGTGGGCATTACAGAAAGGGTGGTCACCAGAGGAGGAGGAGATCTCCACAGTGCGGCACGGAGGGAGCTGCAGGTGGGAAGCCCAAGACAAGGACAGAGGACAGAAGCTATCCTTGTCCTACTTGACTGCCACTGAGAAACTACAGGCCAACAGCCCCCACCACTTCAGCATGCTTCAGCATGAGTCCTAGGGCACTGACTTCTCCAGCAAGGCTGATCGTGCCTTGCGAATCCCGACACGCATCCCCCAGCTCCCCAGATAAACCCAACTGGTCACCGTCCTGGGCATAAAGCACAAAACTCAAAAGCACAATCCCTGAAAGCTGAAAAGCCCCAGACACCTCATCCCCAGCCCTTCCTCCCAGCTTCTGTCTTTTGATAAAGGATTGATAGGTGCTTCCTCCTCCCCAGCCTGTCCCCCCGCAGCATCCCCCGTAGGAGAAGCCCACTTAGCACTGCCGCCTTGCCGTTCGGTTAGATGCTGTGACAGTCCTAGGCCGCCTGCTCAAGTAACGTATCGAGCTCCCTTTGAGAGTAGTAAAACTGTGAGCATCTCTTTCTCTGGAGTTTTAGTGTACACTTTGCTAATAAAGATGTTTTTTGGCACCTAACGTGGATCATGGCTGTGTTTGTTGGGAGCATCCGCAAATTCATTTGTGACAGCACAAAGCATGGGTCCTAATCTGCAAAGACCCCTGAAAAGGCTGCGGCCAAACCCTTGCTACTGCATCCAGGGAGCGTGGGGCTAACAGAGCCCACCTGCAGGTCTTGTAGGTCGAGGAGGGAGCCTGGAGGGGCTTTGCTGACCAATCCCTTCCCAGTAGGATGCCGTTCAGGCTCAGCAGCAATTTGCAAAAGGCTTTTCTACAAGGCCAGCCTGCTGCTGTTCTCCTGAGTATGAGAAACGACCTCGCAAACACACCTCAGGCCAGTGTTACACCAAGAGCCCTTGCAGCGAGCGGGGCTCCAGAGGAGCACAGCGATACCTGGAGCCCAACCCAGACCCTGTGTGTGGGGATCCCGTCCAAACGGCACTGCTCCTTCAGGACCAGACCCAGAACAGATCCTGCACAGCCCCAAGGGGCGAGGACAGACCCCTTCCCCTCAGCAGGGGGCTAAACCTGCCTCTCCCCAGCAGAACTCTCTCTGTGGAGCATCATGGGGCCTAAAACCAGCCCACAGCCCCTGCCCAGGCCCCACAAAGGGGTGATTGGTACCCCAGGGCCAGCTCGGGATTTGGCTGTCAGGGGCCAGGACACCTCCTCCCCCTCTCACGCCTCCGCCTAGAGAGCCAGGAGGCCTCGAGGCCTTCCCAGGACATGCACAGCACCTGGTAGCACCCACACTCCGTGCCAGGCCCCGGGGCACCCACCAGCCCTGCCATGAGGGAGCCGAGCTGCCCCTGGGGCCCAAGCCAGGCGCTGGGCCTCAGCCTGCCCAGCTCCAGGCAGGAGCTGCCCAGGAAGCCCACCTGCACCCTTCCCCGGTAAGGCGCCGGGCACACGCTGCTGCTGCGTGATACCAAAAATAAACCCCACAATTAAGCTCCAGTTTATTAGAGACAAGCTCGTCCCCGTCCTACACTCGGAGGAGACACGGCTCGAACTCGTGGCCTAGGGATGCGCGTGAAGTGCCCCCCGCCCGCCTCGACCTGACATGACTGACACCACTTCCAGCCAATCGATTTTCAATGAGGGCTTAAATTCCCGCCTCGCGCCACTGCGACCCCTGGTAGCCAGTAAGATGTCGAGAACGAGCGGGACCTCCCTCCAAGGCGGAGTCAAACGCAACGGTAGGTTATCCCAGCCAGAGGGTGAGGGTCCATTTAGAATGAAGGGCAAAGTGACCAATAGAAGATCGAAAACGGCCAAACTGACGGGTGACTTACCCAATAGACACTCGAGACTCTAAGTGACAGGTAATATAGCCAACCCGCACGCACTGGGCGGGGTTCCCCTCGTGGCTTCCGTTCCCGTTGTGTGAGGGGCCGAATCCCGAACGGCCTCCGCGCTGCTCTCGCTGCTGCCGGGGTCTGGAGCCGGGCCTGGGGGCGCGGCGCCGTGCTGCGGCCTCCCCCGCTCCCCGCCACCTCTCCTGGTTCGCTGCGTCCCGACCGGGCCGCGCTCCGCCTCTCCCGCGATCCCCTTCACCGCCCCGCTCCTTTCAGCCGGGCCCATCGCTCCCCTCCGAGCCCAGCCCAGGCCCCCCTTCCGCCAAGCTCGCTGCCCCCCTCAGCCCCGCCGCTGCCCGGGGCTCCCTCGGCCGAGCCATGTCGCTGCACGGGAAGCGGAAGGAGATCTACAAATATGAAGCGCCCTGGACCGTGTACGCCATGAACTGGAGCGTCCGGCCGGACAAGCGGTTCCGTCTGGCGCTGGGCAGCTTCGTGGAGGAGTATAACAACAAGGTGAGGAGCGGCGGCGGGCGGGCCCGGCTCCACCGGCACTGGGTGGCGGGGCTGGGGCAGAATGAGGGGGAGGAAGGGGCCGGTTCTCTTCATCCCAGTGGTTTGAGCGGCCCCCCAGTCCCGGACACGGCCCCCGCGGTTGGTTTGACTGGAAGGAGCCTCCCTGCCTTGCCCTGGGCGCTGGGAGCTGTGTGGAGCCTTCAGGTGTTCCCCTGAAGTGCAGGGTGCCAGGCTAGATCCGGGCTGTTTTCCTTCCTGCGGGTCCTCAGGTGTTGGGAGACTGAGGGGTGTGGGGTGGGAAGAGCCATGGGTGCTGCGGCTGGCTGCTGCTCAGCCAGGAAGGTCCCTTTGAGCGTAGCTGGCTTGCTTTCAGTGTGAAGGAAAGTTTATGGCCAGGATGAAAGTTTGTGCGTATACGGGGTGTCTGAGATCGTGTTGGAAATGTGCTGTTCTCATTGTACTTTCTTGCTGCGGAGGACTTCTGTGTGATAACTGTTTTCAGAAGTATATCAATGACTTTTGCTGTTTCCTCAGTACCTTTACTTTTCTCTGAGAACAAGGGTGTAATGAGGCCTGAGATTATATCCTTGGTGTTTCCCCGCCACATCTAAGTGGAGGACCTCGCACTGGTAATAGAGACTACGTGTTCACCTCTCCAGACGCTTGTGCAGTCGTTTTTGAACAGACTTTAGTGTGCTAGACTGATATAATGAATTCATGTAGATGGAAGAGAGATGGGCATAGTTACAGAGCATCCTCAAATTTGTGTGGAACTAAGATTTTGCAAATACAGCTTTATGTGTTTGTAGAGTGTGTGCTTTGTAGCTTTGTCAAGCTTTTTAACGGGGATGGTGGAAAATCATGTCAGAAAGTTGGTGTTGGGGGTTGGGCTTTGTGCAAGGATGTAATGAGAGGGAGTGACAGAAGACAGGGGTGACATCTCTTACTGTGGTTAAATTACTGCACTTGCAGCAATCCCAGACATGATCCTTCTCCCGAGTGCTTTGTAGTTCAGCCAGGATGAGCTGGCTGCGGATGAGTTTCTCTTTATGCTGGTGAGCACTGGTGTGGTTCTGGGAGTACTGCTGGTGAAAGAGGCCCCTGAGCTTGAAAACTTTTCATTTGTTTAAACACCACCTTGAAAATGTTTTTTGTACTCTGAGAAGCTAAAATAGTGAACTAGCAAACAGTTTTTTGTTTAGAAGTGGTAGAGTTGGTTAATAAGGGCCTGTAAATTTATGTGGCCTTTACCTCCTGAAGTTTGGACCGTTCCCTGGGATTGCTCTCAATGACAGCGTGATATCAGGGCTGCTTTTCACTTCAGACTTCAAGTGGAAAGCAGTTGAGTCAGCCTCTTTTCTACCCTTTACTCTGGCAGTTGTTGCAGACAGAAATTGTGTAGGACTGTGTAAGTTACTGCTGTCTGTAAATATTCCCCAGGGCTTCTCCTGGCCTCTGAGCTTCAGGAATAACTGTTGTGTTGACTTCAGTCCGTGCAAACACCACATGCTCTGAGATCTATGCGGTGTGAAGAGCTGGAAACTAATTGTATGAGAGTGAGATGCCAGTCTGGATGCTGCTGCTGTAGAAATAAAGATGTATGATTAAAAGTTAAACTTGTACAATGAATGCAGTGAAACATAACCTTCACTTAGCTGAGGGGTTTTGCTGTGTTTCTGATATTTCAGAGTGGTGGGGGGGGGTTGCGGTTTTCTTGTTTGGTGCTTTTTGTAGTGCTTTTAGTACAGCCTTGCACTGCAGGAAGATAGTTAAGGGAGGGTTGTCTTGGGTAATTGCAAGTATTGTTATTGCTTCGAGTATTGATGTTGTCCCCTTTGCTTTGGACACCAGAACAAGCTCAGGAGTGGTGTTTCATCTGCACTGTCTTTATGGTGTCTTAGTATGACTCTCACAGCCCTGCCGAATCTTTTGGAGGATACTGAAACATTTTGGGGAACAGCTTCGTGCTCCGGGTTGGGAACTCTTGGATGGATACTGTATGCTTGTGCTTACTAGTTGTATGCATTACTAGTTGTAAACGTTTTCAGCTCCAGCTTCTGTCCACGTAAGTGGTGTGACTAAAGAAGCCAAGGGAAAGAACTGGCGTTGCCCTGTTTAAATAGTCCATGACATTGTGCTGCTGGAGCACTTGGTTTGATAGCCTGACTTCTGGGGTAAGCAGAAATTTGAGGGTTTTTACAGAGCATGCATTAAAAGTTCTGTCCTCCTGCATAATTTGGCCTCCACAGTTGAGGCATTTTGTATTGCCAGCTTCTGACATCAAAATAGACTTATCGGTACAGTTGGCACTAATTAAAAGCCTAATGAAAACTCATTTTCATTTCAGCTTTCTCTTTGCGTTCATAATCTCTAGAGGTTTCTGACAAGCTCCAAACAACATTTCTGTTCCTGATACTGCAATGATTTTCTCCAAATAACTGCCTTTCTTCCTTTCCCTTAATATACTAAAAAAATTGTCTGGAATAGCGATTCTAGCTTGCTTAAAATCTAACCAGACCTTTTCCTTATTACTCTTTGGTTTTGGGGTTTCTTTTAAAAAGGTGCTTTTAAAAAGACTTAATGCATCAAGTGTCTGTAGCAGCAGCAGTGCTTGCTGTGAGGGAATTACAGTGAGATTCTTGTCTCGTTTGTCTCTGATTTTCTATTTCTGTAGTAATTCCCAGAGCTGGAAGTTATGGGTTACGTATATAAAAAGGCTGTTTACACCTCTGGTTTGCGGGCAGTTCAAATCTATTGACTGCCAAACCTTAATTTACTGCTGTCCCCAATTCCCAGGCTCCGCTGACCTCTGTCAGCCCCCTCACTAACAAGCTGTGTAGCGTACCAGCAAGCTAGTTGCCAGGATCTGTTTGATCCCCAAAGGAGTTTTGTTTCAACTCGTACACCTTTACTGATCAAATCACTGGTACAAGAAGAGAGGTGTCTTGCTCCGGTTGGAAGAACTCAAATTATTTAGGGTCATGTTTCCTTAACTTCTTGGATTAACGAACTGCTGTCGGCTTTTATAATGTCTCATGGATTGCTGGCGTAACGGGAGGGAACGGAGGTGTTCATAAACGTCATTGTTAATGCTGTTCTGTGGCTTTATGGATCAGGAACGATCTGTGGAAAATCCCAGGAAAGGCTGATTTTGGGATCTATCTGCAAGACAAAACCAGAGTCCAGAAAGAAGTGGAGGGTAGTGCTGCGTGCTCGCTCCTGTCGCGGGAGCAGACTGGCAGGTTATGACCATGGGTTTCCCAGGTTGCCATCTTCTCCTGAACAGAGCCTTGGATCACAGAGCGTTCAGGGCAGTTGTTTTACCACATTGTCATTTTTTTCTGTAAGGTTTAGGGTTGCAAAGAAAGATGGATTGCATGTTGAAGATTAATTGGTACAGTGATATCTTTCTGATTGTATGTGACCCTAAATAATTGCAAAATGTTGTTCTTAGTAGTTACTAATGAGTTGAAAGGAATATAGTTTTTTTTCAAAAGTACTGTCAACTTGCTTCACTGTTCCTCAAACTATGCAAGAAAAAGAAGTAAGCTGTTACCATATTCTGCATTGTTCAATTCTATGTCTACTTTTTTTGTATCATGTTGGAGAGACAATTTTTTTAGAAGTGGAGAAATGCTGATTAAAGGCACTTCTTCACTCAGATGCACTGTTGTAATTAAGCCTTAAACTGATAAAGGCTTGGATTATGAAGGGAAAATCCATATCCAATTTTAGCATATCTTGATGTATCGGAGAAGCAAATAGTTATTTAGCATTTCTAACTACGGTCATAGCAGAACTGCAAAACTAATGGAGAGCCAACACACTGGTCCTCGCTTTCCCACTGGAGTGGGTTGTAGGTGGATGTGGAATGGTTTAAGTTCTGTCCACGCTGACAGTTACTTTCCCGTTAGCATTGCCTCAGTCCTACCTGGGCTGGGCTTCAAGCACTCCTTCGTGCAGTAGCTGGCAGCAGCAAATCTTGTTTCACTTGCAGGAGGGAGAGACAGGGCTCTAATATAATTAATCAGCATCCTGACAATAATTCCATTGTTCATCTCCTCGTGTTCAGCCTGCACAAGAGGATGAATAGGTTCTGTAATCGCTGTACGTGATGGAGTCTGGAGAGAAGAGTCATACCTTGGAATATGCTGAGCTAGGGAAGATTAGAGCTTCTCAAGCGGTATTTTCTGCTCCTGCTCCTATCTCCGGGCAGACCAATGCCTCCTGCTCAGAGTTATCACGGGCTGCTGCCAGGTCTGACAACCAGCGTCAGGCACCTGATCTTCAGCACTTGTCAGGAGTTGTAGTGTTGCTAATGCAATTTTTGTTCTCTGACTTAGCCTACACCTAGAAGTGTCAAGGATCACAAAGATACTGGGTTGCTACACAGTCGTTGCTTTCTCTAAAGCTCTGAGGAGGGCTTAGACGCGGCTCTGCGGTGCAGGAATGCATAAATTCACACCAGTGAAAACGGGTCCTCTTGCTGCTGGAGATTTGCTTCTGGTTATGAGTATGCTGATTGCTTTGTGGAGGTTTAATACACTCATATCGAGCTGAAAACAGCGTAAGCAAAGGAGAAGAAATGATTAGAGGTCATTTGTCTTCTGATCCTGACCTTGCTACAAGATTTTCTATCACCAAGGACAATTTGCTTCCTTTGTAAAATCCGCTTAGTATTTCTGATCCCTAAAGGAGTTAGAAAGCTATTTGTCAATCACTTCAGAAGACTGGGAGATTCTGGACTGATTTATACTGGAGTGTGAAGTATAATGAGTAGCTGTAATAAAGACAGTGCAAGGCAGACAAATGCAGTTTTTAGCAGCATACTTGGATGTCTTCTAGGGTTTGCTATGGGGTGAAAAGGGTGGATAAGAGGGTAAGGATTGCATTTGTTAAGAGCATCTCTAAATGTTATAGTTTAAGATCCACTGAAGCATTTGTTTGGTTTCTGTTATCTGGAAAAAAAAATGATTGATTTCTGATCTAGATTAAATGTGTAGTTTATTAACCAAATTGCTCTTCCCAGAGCATTCAGGATTTTTCCAGATAAACATCTTAGAAAAAGTCCATTAAGCCACTGTTTCCAGGAGGAAGCTGCTGTGTGGAAAGTACTAGGAAGTTCCTACTGTGAGCAGTTTACAACCTGATTGCAGTGAGTTCTCCCCGTAATGTTTGTGTTTGAACAGCATTTACACAGTGGGGCTTTCATCCTGTTTAGGTCTCTAGTCACTGCTAGGTTAAACATATCCTCCCAGCACCCTATTGTTCTCTGGACACTTTCTGACATGTCAATATTTTTCTAATAACATAATGTCTGGGACTTCAAGCATTACTTCAGGTGTTGTCATGACCAAGCTATGTGGAGATAGTTGCTTGTTTTCTGTGTCTTGCATCATTCTCACAACGGGGTACGTTAGCCCTTTTCACTGTCACATTACTGTGCAAAAAAAACCCAAATTTGGAATTCAGTTACCTAGAGTCTTTCAGCAGACCTGCTTTCTTGGTCTTTTCATGCAAAACATTTGAATAATTATGTAAATATTTTGACTTCACAATGATTTTTTTTCCCTGAGTCTGACGTGATTAATCTGTATCTTAATTTCGTGCAGTTGTGTCAGAATGTTTTAGTTAGTGTGATGCTGAGAACAGCTTGATAGCTAGCTGATGGGATCTGTCGCAGCCTGCAGGGTTATGGCCGAGAACTCTGATACGGGCTGTAATTGTGGGTGGTTGTCATGCAGACTGCAGCTTGTCTTGCTCTCTGAAGACGACATTGTCAGCATCAGTGCAGTTAAAGATGACTTGGAATAATGTTTGTGCAGTTTAAGTCTGTGATTTAAGCCAGGCTTTGCAATGTGGAAAAGAGAAGGGCAGTCTTTAATCCTTTAGGATTGGATTTCGATTCAAGATCATCTCTTCAAAGTAAGGCGCTGTGGCAATTACGAATACTTCACTTTGCTTACATGCCCCAGCTAGGAAGCAAAGCTTTAACAATTTCTCGTTGCATTGACATGATGGCCCTTTTATATCGTCATTGAAGTTTCAGAAGGCGTCCTTCTGAAATACGCTCAGTCTTAATGCTAATAAACGAGTATTTTGATAAAATGCTTCCTTTTAAATATGGCTTCTTACAGGTGCAACTTGTTGGTTTGGATGAAGAGAGCTCAGAATTCATTTGCAGAAACACCTTTGATCACCCCTACCCCACCACAAAGCTTATGTGGATCCCAGACACCAAGGGAGTATATCCAGACCTGTTGGCAACCAGCGGTGACTATCTGCGGGTGTGGAGAGTGAGTAAATCCTCCCTAGAAAAAGATGAACCAGGATATTAATTGCGTTGCGTATTGATCTCATTTTCACTTGAGACCAGGTTTTTCTGAAGTGAGTTATTTTCCTTTCAGGGTGTCGTGTGGTTGATACAGTGAGGAGGCTAAAACATAAAGTCAGAGCACCTGATAATTTGTTTTCTTAACTGCAGTAATGTGTCTAAATATGAAGACTATAGGAGAAGCAGAATTATCGTGGTAGTTGCTGTTTTAATCACTTTATTGGAGATAGAGATGGTGGTTGTGTTTTCCAGAGTTTCAGGATGTAAAGCTGAGAGGCAAGAAGCCCAGGATTAGCACCTTGTGTTTTGGAAGTGCAAGTGGAACAAGTCAGGTGATGTTGCTATTTCAGTCAGATGTTTCACTTTTTTTAAAGGTGGGTGAAACAGAGACCCGGCTGGAGTGTTTGCTGAACAATAACAAGAACTCTGATTTCTGTGCTCCACTAACATCATTTGACTGGAATGAAGTGGATCCTTACCTTCTAGGTGAGACTGACAAAATGTGACACTTTCAGCATGGAGAAAACAGATTTTTGAATTTAGTCTGGTGAAGTTCAGGCTCTGACTGACTCCTGTGTCATTGCGTGTGACTGGTTAATCTGATAAATAACCAGAGGAGAAATTTCTACACCGTAGTAACTGCCATTGTCTTAGGTTACAAAAACAAAAGCTAAAAAAAAAAATCAAGCAGCTCATGGAGACTTTTTTGCGTTGAAAGGTTCCCTGTCCAATCCAGAATGGGTCACTCAGGCTGGGTTGGGGGTGTTCCTTACCTGCACCCAGGGAGTCAGTCTTCAGGGCTGGTGAGCTGTTTCTGCAGGGCTCAGTAATGATCTAAATGAACTCCTGTGACTTATTTCAGTGTGTTCTGGAGTAGATAGAAAACTATGTTCCAAGCTTTGTCTTTTGGGAGACCATTTCAGCAGCAGGAGTAAAGCCAGGAGCCTGGAATACAGTTGGAGGAGGGGGCTGAATGCTTAAGGTTTAATTATAGCCTGTGGGACAAATTGTGAATCCAAGATGACTGATCCAACAGAGATTTTTTCCCAGAAGAGTGCAGCCATTTATGTCAGGGGGATTTGTCTGGAGATTAACTGTGATAATATGTCTTAGTAATTATTTACTACATGATTTATCTTTTGTGTGTTGCATCTCTCATCTCTTAAGAGCTTTACTGCTAGCCCCACCTTCAGTCCACAGAAACAATCAATTAATAATAATACACTGTCACAAAACTATGGTTGAATGTTGGTTTTGACATGCACATGAGATTTACAGGATGGGAAAGTTAATCTCAGAGTTGCATCAGGCTTCGGAATAGATTGAAGTAGACGTGAGCTATTTACACTTTATTCCTGCGTGAAAGACTATTTCTGCGGCTAAAAGGTTTGGGTCGTTTGAATGTGTGGCAGACTGTCAGCTGTTTGACATTCTTGATTTTAATTGTGCCCTGTTCCTGTAGCTGTTTTGTTCTGTAGGTGTCGGAGGGTGTTACATTAATGCTGTAAGTGATTAAGTAATTTGTTATAATACTAATTCTGCTAACAGCAGTCGTTTTGTTTCAGGTACCTCTAGTATTGACACAACCTGCACTATTTGGGGTCTGGAGACAGGACAGGTTCTGGGAAGAGTAAATCTGGTCTCTGGCCATGTGAAGACCCAGCTTATTGCGCATGACAAAGAGGTGATGGATTTTTTTTGTCGTTTACATTGCATGTTTTTTAAGCAGTAGAAAAGGAACAGAACTTTTCTGGTTTCCTTCTTCTTCTTGAAAAATCAAATGTTCCAAAAACATAGTTTATCTAAGATCAAGATATACACTTCTGAGTGCCAAACTAAAACTGTACTACTGGCTGTCAAAACTGCTGTTTACTCCTCATAGAGTCTGAGTTTGAGAATATGTTTGTTTTACTAGATTATGCTCCAGAATATTGTAGAAAAATGAGGTAAAACATCAAACTGGAATTGAAATTAACTGCATATCAAAAGGCAATAACTACAAGATTCTTTCATGTTAGCATAATACTACTTTTCAGCAATTAATATAAAAAAAAATCTGAATCTGGGAAATTGATATGGTTAGTTTCAGTGAATGATCCTGTGACATAACCCTCCGAGTTTTTTTCCCCTCCTTTTGGCGACTGTAATAACTAAAAACTTGCTAGGAGCAGCAAGTATTTAACAGAATATGTCACAACTAGATTTGCTCTCCATATGTAAAATCCATTTTGCTGTGAATTAGGAGGCAGTGTGCTCACTGTCACTAAGGTGATGTTTTTCTCTGTCGTGTTACTGAGCAGGTGTATGACATAGCATTTAGCCGTGCAGGTGGTGGGAGAGATATGTTCGCTTCAGTGGGTGCAGATGGCTCGGTAAGGATGTTCGACCTCCGTCACCTGGAACACAGCACCATAATTTATGAGGACCCACAGCACCATCCGCTGCTGCGTCTCTGCTGGAACAAGCAGGATCCCAACTATCTTGCTACAATGGCCATGGACGGCATGGAGGCAAGGCAGCAGCTCACTGTCTCTAGGCACTAGCGGTTGTGATTTTTTTGGGCTGACTTTCAGTAGGAGTTAAAGAAAGGACTTTGACGTTGTAAACTTGGAGATCTCTATAGCTCATATGTATTTCATCTGGTTTGTAAGAGGGGTCTGTGAGCCTGCTGGGCAAGTAGTTTTCACATAAAATCTTAACTGCAAGTGGTTTAGTCACCTTGTTCTTTCTTGGTTCAGTGCACAAGGCAGCATATCTTAGTTTGTCACCTGCACTGCTTCAGGGAAGTATAATTCGTTTGCCCTTGTTGCATAACTCCGAAGCCCTCCCTGTGAGGTCTGACTCCTTTTGAGACACACAGACCAGCTAGAAGCTATTCTTTTGAGAGCAGTGTTTGCTTGCCAAGCACATCCTTTGGGAACAGGCTGTATTTATAGCCTTAGATGAAAATATTTTGTTTTCTGAAGAAAAAAAAATAAAATTTATTAATTTAATTGGTTTTTGTTTCTGAAGGTTGTGATTCTAGATGTCAGAGTTCCCTGCACTCCTGTTGCCAGGTTAAACAACCACAGAGCGTGTGTAAATGGAATTGCTTGGGCACCTCATTCTTCCTGCCACATTTGTACAGCAGGTAAGCGTGATCCATCCCTACCCCGCTGTGTTGCTGAATCTCTGGGAGTCTTTCCCTGCATGTGCAAAATCCTCTCTCCAGAAGTTGCAGTTCTCTGCCTGCCTTTTGCTAAGGAATTCCTGCAGTTTAGAAGCCCTTTATTAATGACTTTCCTAAAATTTTTATGGAAACGGAGACACACTGGAGCTCACTGTGTGGAAGTAGTGAGCTGGTGCCCAAACCATGCATCTGCTTTGGCTAAGCTATAGTATTTTAATGCTCCTTATTTTTTTGCAATCTAGTTCTTAAATGTTTTCAGTTGATATGAGTGGCACTCATCTCTTGTTTTTTAGCTCTGTCTTGGGTAATGTATGATGATCCAAGATTGTATCATTGTATTTCTGCCTTGAATACTCATGGGGACTGCAACAGCCATATCCCATTCTTGGACATGTATGGAGATCTTGTTATACCTTGATTCTACTTAGGATTTTCTCTTCCATTTGCAGCGGATGACCATCAGGCTCTCATCTGGGATATCCAGCAGATGCCTCGTGCCATTGAGGACCCTATCTTGGCCTATACAGCAGAGGGAGAAATCAACAATGTACAGTGGGCATCAACTCAGCCAGACTGGATAGCTATCTGCTACAACAACTGCCTGGAGATTTTGAGAGTGTAACATTACTGCTTCATGCCACATTGAGGCAGGGCTGTGTAATTTCCCCTCCCCTCTAAAGTAAGAACAATACAAGTCAAGTGGCCAGTATCTGTTGTTGCTTTGCATCTACTGTTACAAGAAACTGTTACAAGAATCAATGGCAGGTGTCTCCTGTCTCTCCAAGACTCTAAAATGCAGAGATGTGCTGAGCCTCTTGGACCTTCTGGGTTCTGGTTTTCTTTTTTTTTTTTTCCTCAGTTAAAGTTCTGTATATTTGTTTGTTGACTGTATTAATAAGCTTGCAGGCTTTTCATTTGCTGCATATGTCCATGTGTTTGTCAGCCAGCTGAGGCAGCACATCCAACTAGTTTAATAGATGCAAGTGCAAAACAAGGTGGGGGAAAAAAAGACATTGATGTTAACAGCCACCTTGGCAGGAATCTTTATCATTCCTGTTGTTGCTGCCTCTAAACTGTTTAAACATTTGTATGGTTTTTATATATTGGGCTAACTTTCTATTGAGTAAGGTTTTTCTCCCTGGTTCTTACTTTTGATATGTGATCCACTTGCGTACGCCCAAAGCAGGATCTATTTGTTGGTACAGATCACACTAACGCTGCAGGCTCCCTGGCAGTAAAGGCCTGCCAGAATTAACGGTTGCCTTGGCTCTCTATACCTGGTGACCTGGGCAGAATTTTCTGGTGCTGTGAAGTACAAGTACTTATTGCACAATTTCTTTACACTTTTCTGATGCTAGAGGCAGTTGTTACTATGGTAGGCCTTATTTTTAAATTATAACTGAATTTGTGTGTATCCTGCAGTTGTCTTAGCTAACAGAACGGTAAGAGGTCTCAGAAAGAAGATACGTGCATGACTTAAGCTCCCTCTGAGGTAAACGACTCCTGAAAAAACGTGATTTGTAATGGACTCGGGATTGACACTTCCAATCAAGTGATTTCCCCTCGGAAGGCTTACTATCTAAACCAAAATAAAATGGTTTCACACTTTGTAGCTTGCTTGATTGGCAAATAATATGAGCACGATTTTGTGGTTAGCTGCTTTGCCTTTGGCCTGTGTTCCTGGGAGTTCTTAAAAGGAGTTGCAAAGCAGTCTTTTTTCCGAAGTTTATTTGCTTTGTGCTGTCAGGTCTTGTTGAATAAGTGAGATGAGTTGGAAAAGCTGCTCCGCTATCCAAATGAAAGCTCTTTCTCTGAAAGAATTGATTCCCTAATGTAATGCACAATAATGGGTTTAAAAGGAAAGAAACGTGTCAGGCTAAGATTTGGCACTTGTCATCCTCGTATCTTTTGGGGATGTGCCCAAGGGCTTCTGTTTTGAATAGTGGATCACTCGACAGTAATACTTTTCAATCAAAGCTGGGTGGATTAGGCAAGATAAAAATCTTTGTTGAAGTCTTAATCTAAGATAACTGCTCGGATGAATGCTCCGCAGTACTCTCCCCATGAAGACATGACAACCGTAGCTTTTCTGTAAGGGCATGCCAGCTGAGTTTTGATGTAAATGTCAGAAACTATCAAAGTTGTCTTTCCACCTTAATGAGTATTCACCTGCAACTGGAGGCAGCATTATAAATAGTAGGACCCTGGCAAACTTGAATCTTGTCAGTTTATGCAGGAAAGGCAAGTTGGGAAGAGTGATTGCTGTGAAACAGTGAAGATGACACTGAAAGCGTTGTCAAATACCAAACAGAATTTGAAAAGTTTTGTCATTCTGGACATACAAAAATAGTATTCTACAGGCTGCTTCTCGACACAGAGCTCGGAAAAGCACTGCCTTGTGAATTTGATAGGAATTCATTAGGGACAGCTTTATTCCACCGTTCAAGCTCATGTTTTGTCAATGACACTCTCTGTTCAGTTGTGGGATTTTTTTGACAGAAGCTTGATTGGACTTGAAGGTCAGTTTTTCTTGTTAGCAGCAGTGCTGAGTAGTGTGTTCCACAGACAGGTTTGGTCTCGATGTCAGAACGATGTTAGCCAAACAATCAACTTATCACTTTTTACAATAGCGCTTCATCTTAAACTGGAAAATACTTCACTGAATGAAGTGAAAATTAGGAATTCCTTAGCAGAAGCATATAATGGCATTCATAGCTTTAGGTACTCATATAAAATATGTACACAGGCCTGTCGTGTACTGTTTAATTACAAACAGTAGGCATAATACGCTGTGTTACTAAGAGGGAACTACCTGTAATATTAGTACTTTCTGTAGTCCCCTTTATTCTTCAAAATCTCATTCTTGTGTAGATGGTATGAGTAAAAGATGAATGCATCTGTTGCTTAGCTTAAAAATACATCTTTTGCAACTGTAGAATTGTGCTTTAAAAAAGACATCAGATAATTTAGTTGAAAGTTAAGTCCCTAAAAGACTCCATAGGCTATGCTCAATGGCAAATGCAGTTTATTCCTAGAGGAATATAATCTCTTACACTAAGATGATGAGAAGAGAGCATGTACAAAGGGGCTAATGGTCTGAATAGCCAGGTAGATTTTGCTGCTGTTGGAAAACAAACCTGTTAACGAACCTGGAGAGGATCTAGTGTCAGTCCTTCCATCCATAGAACTGCTGGAAGTTCCTTTGTGGAACTGGGTGCTCATTCCAAACTCGTCAAAGGCAACTGAAGAAATCTTGTAGGCTCCGGTGGATTCTAAATAAAGCCTGTATTCTGTTTGTTTAGCCAGTCGGGCTACCTTCTAGATCTGTAACGTATTGCTTTGGGCATAATCCGTTGTCATTCTTCATATGAAATTACATTTGAAATCACTAGAGGCTGTTTTGGAACAGGGAAATGTGACTTAAAATAGCTTCCTTTCAAAGAAGTCACTTGAAAGGTTAATGACTGAAAAGACGTGAAAATCCTCATGGGTGAGATGTTCTGTAGTGCAAATGGCACTTCCATACAGAGAAGGAAGTGAGACTTTGGTGCCCTTTTGTCAGCACCTGCTGACACAGTGGCAGGGAGCTAAGGGTCTAGTTCAAATTTATTGATAAATTTGAAGATAAAATAAAACCCTGAGGCTTGTCACTGTAGCCTGTGAATCAGAAGATACGGTTAATCATATTTCACCTGCTTAACGTTCAGTTATGTTGGGTGTAAAACCCCCCACAAGCACTATTTTTTCCAAAGTTTATGAAAATAAATACTTTGATCTCAATGATTTTGTGCTTACTGCACAAGCAGAGGATGCAGAGCAACAGCTTTCAAATGCCTTCTGTCCCCTAAGTATAAAGTAACATTAAGGGAAAAGTCTGAGCATCAGTTAGGCTAGCAAAGCAGAGAATCACATGCTATTGTTGGCACAGGCAAGACTGATTTTGGGGATGGAAATATTTTTCTCTGACTTGAGTAGTTCTGTATCACTTCTCCAGTCGATTAATTCACGTTACTAGGCTATTGTTTGGTTGTTATGTTCTGCTTTGTTTAAACCAAACTTTCCGTAGATTCCTGCTATTATGTGGCTAGCCTGTTGTTAGTACATTGGCTCTCAACCAGGAGATCTGGATCAAGTACAACTCATTAGTGATTGAAAACCTACAGAAAACAAGGTAGATGTTGAATCAGTGTATAGTATGCCAACTCTGTTAATTGTCTAAATGAAATGGGGTATGGTGTGTTGCATCTATGGGAATGGTACTTCTGTGTGCAGGGATTTAAAAGGCAAGGATGTGAGTGCTTTGACAATCTGTTTAGAAAGAAAACACAGTGGTTTCAAAGAAGGATATGAAAGGAGACTGATAATACAGGTTGTTCCTTGTGGAACCTTGAAATGTACTTAACGGGGGAGGCATTGCCTCTCATAAGTCAAAGTTAATGATCCTTTCAAAACTTAGCTGTAATTACTCTCCTGAATGTTCTGGATAATAGTAAAAAGATCTATTTTTGCCTCGTGTTGCAATGAGAAAGCTGCATCAGTCTCAACTGTAGATCACTGCCTGCCAGAGACTAGGTGAGGGGAGGAGTCCGATATACTGGAATTTGCAGATGCTCTTGCGCTTGTTTTAAATGTAAATGAAGAAAGCTGAGTGTGTCTGTTTTGTTCTCTTGCAGATGGCACTTTAACAAGTATATTTTTGGTAAGATTAGAGGGAGAGTCATCTTTTCCTCAGCCCTTTTATGGTAGGCATTTGTCTGTGTTTTGTATAAAATGTTAAATACAACAGTCACAGAAATCCTAAACTGGCTGTGGTTGTCAGGATCTAGTGCACCCTCATCTGTTTCTACTGAACTCCAAAAACGTGAGCACTTGACAATACTGTTAATGTTAAACTGAAGCTGTATTCTGAGAACGAGTCTTGCAAGGCCAACCCACGTAGTGCTGCTTGTCACCCAGAGAGTCCCTTTTGCTTTGCTTAGGACCTGGATGGTGTTTGGGAATCTTCTTTTCTACCGCCTGAACGTGATGGCAGTAGTGGCAGGTTGGTTGTGTGAAGATTGAGCTGGATCCTTTGGATGACTTATTTTTGTGACAGAAGAAAATGCAGCTGCTATCTGTAAATTCCCACAACCTACATTAATGAACTTGTCAGTTCCTTCTGTTAGTGGTGGTTTAACTCTTTCAGGCCATACTGGAAAGGATGAACGGCAGCAAGGGGAAGCTCTGGGCTCAGTAGGTCGCACAGTTACAGTTCCATCACAGTACGGAAGGGTTAGTCTTCCTTCTGCTGGTAGGACTGTTCTAACCACCTCACATCCTCTCGGTTAACACAAGCTCTCTCTCTGCTGTGTACCCCCTGCTTTCTGCTGTCAGATCAATATTCCAGAGCAGGCCTGTATGTAGTGTACAGTGGACGCTAAAAGGAGGTGTCCCAAATCCATCCTGGAATGGGCAAGGTACTGCCAGCTGTGTCCCTGTTTCTCTTGGTGGAGGATCCAGGGAATTAACTGTATGTGGCACTTAAAGAGCACTTTCTCATGCTTACTTAGAGATGCAGCTGTAGTTCCCTCTGCTTACCCAAGAAGAGTCAGAAATGTCTCGTTCTCAAGGATATCAAGAGGAGTTTAGCGTGCCCCTGACTCCCTTTTTTTTTTTTAGGAAGAGGTCTCCAGAACTTCTGATCAGCACCTTTCACCAGCACTAAAAAACAGTAATTAAAAAGGGAACTAAATCCCCGTCACTGGATGCTTATCTAGTGATTCATGGCAGACTCCAGAGGCAAAGGCACTTGTGGGGCTTGCTTGCTGCTGCCTGATTGCAGCTGATAACTTTGTCTGCCAAGTATCTCTGTGGCCTTTTGTGCAGCCTCTGATACTCCCCATCAAGCTATAATTTCTGTAATCATAAAAATTAAAAAAAAATTCTGTGTAGCTTCTATCAAGTTTATTTCTTTTCAGAAAATCTAACAAAATGAAGAAATAAACTATTCCCTGAAATATTGTGGCCATGAGGAGCTGTAAGCCTGTGTTCCAGCTCATCCCCTGGAGTTTGCTTTCCTGTTTGCAAGACATGCGACTCGGGTCTCCGCTGTTAGAGGTGAGGATGGGTTTGTCAAATCTGAACAAAGGCAGAAATGCAAGAACAGGTGCATGGAAGAGTCCTAGTACAGCTGAGAAGCCATGTGTTGCTTTTTCTGACAACCTGGTAAATATGAATTATGGATTCTACTATTTAAAAGGAACCTTTTTTTTTTAACTTGGGTTGCTAGCAGTGTAAAATGTAATTTAAATCTGTTGCGCCGAAGCATTTTGGTTACCGGTAGTCGAGTAGGAGATGTTTACTTTTATGTGTGTTTTCCCTTCTGCTCTTCCCATTCACAGTCCCGTTGTGGTAATTTCCTGAAGGTGTGATCTTTGTAGCATGATTGTACAAACACCCATATGAAATTCCTGACTTCTTGTTCTCACTAAAATATGTTAAAGCAATAGTAGTTTTACTTCTGTCCTTCTTTTCTCCACCTTCCCTATTGGGATTTGCAACTTTGCTACTATACTGTCCTAAGGAATCCTAGTATCCTGCTGTTCAACAGACATACGTTGTTGACATGGATAACTGCAGTGTCCCTATATTCCTTTATTTTTATGGAGAAAATACAAAAGGTTTTGTTACAATGGATTTTAACACCTGAGTCATGGAACCATCTTGTTGAAACTGTAAATTTTACGGCAATTTTCTGAAATCGCTTGAAAGTGGAATGTTGCATCCTTTTATGCTATTTCCTGCTTCCTATGTAGTTTTATTCAGATTTTTTAACCTTCTTTCTAAGTTTCAGCCTCCTGTGTATTAGGTACAGTATTTTCTGCCTTTCATACTTTGTAATAAAAACGGAACATTTGTAGATTGACTGCAGTTTGCTGTGTGGTCAGTTAAAACTGGTACCTGGGGGGGGCAAGCAGGGAGCTACTTCAGATAAGCTTCTTCTATCCTGTGTGAGGTTTATTGCTGTAAAAGGGAGAGAAATTGCTTTGTCTTGTCTCTAAAAAATTGGTGAAGTGTATTGATCTCTCATTCTACTTATAACCAAACAAACTTGGTAATTCTAGCTGCTCCAAGTTGCAAGTTACTCCAAATAATTATATTGTTAGGAACCGAGCCACAACAGAACTTGAACAGAATGGTTAATGTGGGTGTACTTTAAATATTTGCTTTCTTAAAACAAATCTACTGTGGGGTCCCTGTATCCTGGTGGTGTTTGTGCTTATGTTTTCCAACTTCTTTGCTTAGTCTTTGTTGTCTACACAGCAAATGGTCATAATTTGCCTGCACAGTTTTGGTTTTTTAAGATGAGGGCAAGAGGGATTTTTTTTTTAAATTCAAATAATTGGTCTCTAAGGCTTTTTGAATACAGGCAAATTGAAGACAAAGCCATTGGGTGCTTATTTAACTTCTGAGTCTCTCCTGCGTATGGCTGACCTGTTAAAGGGTGTTTTCTTCACAGGCTCAGTTACTGGTGTCCTTGTTGCTGGAACTGGGACCTGGAGGAGAATAGGGAGGCAGAACTTGGAAATTTCTTTTTATCTTAGACCTTGGTGAGCAGGACTGAAGATTGTAGTAAGTATTTAGATTAATTAACTCATTTCAGTAAGTATTTAGATTAACTCTAGTTCAACTAAACTGTTGTCTGACATTGGATTCCTCTCTAATTCTTTGTGTACTGGCTTTGAAATAAAAGCTTATTAAGCTTCATGACCACAGTGGAAAGAGTTGCCTGTAAAGATGCTGCAGTGGTTTTTAAGCTATATATGGACTTTGCTCCAGTAATCCATATTTGGAGAAGATGCTTTCCATCTAAGAATTGTTTATCTTTTACCCTAGAAATGTATTTACATCCTCCTAGGTTTTTTTTTTTCCCCTGGATCTGTGCTTTGGAATTCTCCAAAGAAACTCTAAGCTATCACTCTGGTGGAAGAAGGCAACTTCTGCAAATTGGAGCTGCTGGTGCAGAAGGTCAGGAACTGGTAGATGATATGAGAAACAGATTGCCTGTCAGTGTGGCAAAACAAGTGCCATAAAGTCCTGTAGAGGAATATGGGTAGAAAAAGAGACAAGGAGATGTTCTCTATCTTTTGTAAATATTAAGGCACAGCTGACATCTGGCAGGGCTGACTTGCTTGCTCTGTGACCCTGGGAAAGTCACTGCTCTGCTACCAGCTGTAAATGAAAAGCACATAATGAATCACTGATCAGTAAGTGGCTTGAAAATACTTGAAAATGAGAGAAAACCCACAGTAACACAAAATACGACACGTAGGTGTAAAGAAAAAGCGATGAATGAGATGATTCGGGGGCCTGTGACTGCACCAAGCATTTAATTTTGTGCTTTTTCATTAGTGCTGCTCTGTACACAGTCCAGACTGCCAGCTCAGAAGGAAGTAATGATCTAAGAACATAAAATCTTATTAACATCCTTCCTCCTCTCTTCTCCTAGTTCTGCCCACTCCACAAACAGCACAGCTCCCCGCTTTTTAACCAGACAGCTTCAGAGCCCCCTCTGCTGGAGTGCGGACAGCGGTAGGACGGGCACAGGCTGAGCTGCAGGACAGGGCAGGTACACAGCTGCTCTTCAGGGAGAAGAGTGCTCCAGGCATGCTTTTAAGGACTTTCATATGGTTGATGTATTCTGCTGGAGGTGAGGTAAGGTTTGGCCAATATGTATTCTGCCGCGCTGTCCTGAAGATGGGTAATGATGTTAGTTTTCCATTAACTTTGTTTTCAAAGCTGAGAACGCAACAAGAAAGCGTTAGCAGAGTCAGAGCTGCCTGGAATTGGTGACATTACTCTTCTCTTAGATCTGCAGAAAACAGTGCAGAACACATTCAAGCATCCTTTGAAGATTTACAGGGTTTCTCCCTCTCCTTCCCTTCAATTTTTATTTCTTCTCACTGCTCCTGTTCAGTGCCTCTGACTGTGGAGTCTGAGATGTAGAATAAGGAAGTTTTGACATGGGACAAGGCTTAGCCTGGAGACTGCTCAGCTCCCCAGGAAGGATGTGTCTACCTAAACAAGACGGGAAACAGGAAGGGAAGAAGAAATAGTACATCTGATAGCAAGAAGAAGAGGCTCTTTGAGTCAGGCAGGTATGCTTCAGAAGATGGAAATACTACCAAAATAGAAAATAAGATGATGGCATAGTGATTAAGAGACTGGGAAAAGATGCCAGGAGTTAAATCCCAAAGGTCTACTCCAGACTTCCTGTGTAACTTTTAACAAGTCACTGGCTCTCTATGCTGTGCTCTTTTAATCCCTAAAATAGGGATTACATTTCCTTTCCTTCATGCTGCGTGACAGCATTAAATAATTAAGCCTCTATAAAATTCCTTTAAAGCAAACGGGCGAACGATAAGCATAGTAGCTCCTGGAGGGTCTCGGTGAATATCTTTATTGATGATTTTACATTAAATGGCCTCAAACAATCTGAATAGCTTTAAGCTGAAGAATTAAGTATGTTTTGTAGTTGCTGTTTACAGGAATGAAACTTTGCTTCTGGAAAGCTGCAGCTTTGAAAGGGTGTGAGCAGTCTGCGTGGAAAACCACAGAATATCACGTTGTGCCATGGTGTTACTGGTAAAACAAAAAACCTGATGCTTAGGCACAAAACTAGTGTAGAGTTGAGTACACAGTAAAGATGCAAAATGAATTAACTCATTTTTTCCTCAAGTTATATAAAATAGGGATGCCTATTTTGGTAGAAACTTTGATTTCAGTTCAGGAAGAAAAACCGAGGGTGAGGGGGGTCTACAGTGGTCCAAAAAAATGCCTAATGGCACTTACATATGGATAGTGTTGTGATAATGTGTATAAAATGAGAACAGAACCACAAATGGGCAGATAAAAATTGCTGGTTTAGACATTAGGCTTGACAGGTGGGTAAAGTGATGAGCTGTTAAGGACAGATCACACTGTTTCCAATTTGACCCAGGGAGGGCAAAAAGCCTCCAGTGAAATCCAGACATCCTGGGCAGCTGGAGATGGGAAGCGTGAGTTTACCAGGGTGGCTGTCTCCTACCCTCTGCTGGGAACTCCTGGCTCACTGTCACAAGCTGTGGCTAGCTAGTCTAGTGTCTTTTGGACTGAAGTAAACCAAGCTTTTGCACGAAGGGCATGAAATCGGTCTCATTTAACAGGACCTCAACTGAGAATTTTATGTGCAAACACTTAAGAACTGGAAGACAGACAAAAATACCAAATGGTAAGGTGACGATGGAGTGTTTTGACATCAGGGCTGGTGCGGTGGGGAATTAATACTGAATTTCTCCAGCTCTGCTCCCAAGAGTAATCTTACTCTAAAGCCTTTTTGTAATGACCTTGGCACAAAAAGCGAGCGTGATAATTAAATTTGGTGACGAACAAAAGTGGGAAGCTTCAATAATGTGAGGGAATTAAAATGTCTTGGAGAATTCATGACTTTGAAGAGTGAGAAATAGAGATAAGATGAAATGTAGCAGCAGAAAGTGCAAGGCTGTGAATTTAGGAGTGAGGAGAAATCTGTGAAGGCTGCTAGTAGTGGTGTTTTTGGGTTTTTTTTTTTTTTACTTCTTGGATATCAGTGAGGAAAGGAAGCTGGGATTTAGTAGTTGATAAAGGATAGTGATGAGCCACCATGAAGCTGTGAAAAAGCATGTAGAAAAGTTGGTCCAAGAGCAATAACGATGCTGTCAAGCAAGAGAGAGGAATTCAAATTGTAACAGTGGCAAAAAAAAGCTACCAGGAAGATACCACAAATATAAAGCTTGTATTAGGAAGAGAGAGTGGCTTACTTGTCTATTACAGTGAAGCCTGAAAGGAGATATGATTATCTGCTCGATGTATTTAGAAAGAAAATACCAGGGAAGAGGAAAGGATTATTCAAGTAAAAGGATAATCTTGACATGAAAACAAATGGCTGTAAGCTGGGCATGGAAATGGGATAGAATAGACAGGAAAGCTCGAAGCACTTTTCTAGCATCAGAGCAATAAAACAGGAGGGACTTAAAAAAAAAAAAAGCCTAAACACTAACAGCATCAGTCTGGTTTTTAGATGGGAACTTCGAGGTGGATCTATGGAGGTCATCTCAAAACAGCCCAGCTTCAAAGTTAGATTGGCTTTGTCCACAGCTTCGTGCTCTGGAGAGGCCGGATCTATCGATGTAAGCATTCCTTCACAGGTTTGTGTGTCTACCTAGCATGACATTGTGAGATCTTTTTATTATCCCATCTAGAGAGTTAAAAAAAATGAATGATATCCCAGATACTGTTGTCATGCTTTGGCTAAGTCCTGGATTCCTCCTGGTGCGTGGGATTTGGATTCCTGCACTTGCCCGTCCTTTTGAGAAATTTCCCTCTCCGATCTAGTTTTCTTCTTTGTCTGGTTTATCCAGTTGCTATAACCTCTTTGACATTGCCGCTGCGTTGCTTGCGAGGAAAACCACTTAAAAAACAATGCACTTGCTGCGAGACGTTTGCCAGATTGAAAAGCAGCTGCTGACACCATCTGCTCGAGGTGGGTTTCCCAGCAGCGGGGTGGCCGTTGCCGCGCCAGGGGAGAAGGGCTGTACTTATTTTTAATAAAAACAAAACCTCTCTGCTGTCCCTTTTGCGGAAAAGACGCTATAAAAATATCATCCTGCAGGTGGAATGGAAGCAGAAGCTGGGAAAGAGCAGCTGAGGCTCGGATGTCACTTTAAAAGGTATGATGTGATTTTTAAACACAGTTTATGAATTTTGAGTAGAATTCCTGGGTTAGACTGGATAATCATCATTCTGCTTTGCCCTGAAATCTATGAAAATCTGTTATGTGGTATGTTTGCTTTGTTTGGGGGCTTTGGCCCCTCAAAGGTGTTTGTATTTAGTGTCACTGAGGGGTTTTTTTAGCAAGAATGTATTCTGCTTGTGGTCTGTATGTTTGAGTTGCCTTGACAGACCAAGATGCTAAAGCTGAAAAAATGTCGTCAAGTGGCTTACATCAAGTGAGTGAATGTAGCAGGTCAGCAGTTCCAGTTCGAGCAACAAATACACTTTCTCATGAAGATAAACACCTAAATGAAAGGGGAGGAAATGCTGGACTTTAAATACACTGGGCTGGAGTTCACTCCTGCAGGTTGGATGCAGAACGTTCACGTTGAGTAACTTTAACAGATACGACGAGTGATTCCAGCACTTGGAAACATGGTGATTGTGGAGAAAGTGAGGTCGTGGTTTTGAAGCCTTGAAAAGCAGAAGAGCTGTTTATTCTGGTACTTTGACCTTTGTCACTTATTGCAGCCTGTGGGGGAGCTGTGATGGCCTGGGAACATTGTCAAGGCGCGGTGGTAACCTAGGTGGATCTTTTACTCAAACAGCGACGGGAAGATGCCATCTCTTGCCACAGCTGCCCTGGGTGATGCTCTGGGTAATTGTCTCACACTTTTTTCATTTGAAACCAAGAGAATCCTGCTTTCAGTGTCTTCTAGGCTTTTTAACACTCTTGAGTTGTTTTTAGTTGGGTTTTTTCCCCTCCTAAAAAGGTGTTTTAAAGCACCAGCTGAACTCATTGCCAAGCTCTACGTGGGAGCAGAACATGAGGATGGGACACATTCCCTCCTCCAGGACCCTTCCCTGCCCATCTAAAATAGTGGCTCAGGTGAGATTTGGATTTGGAGCGTGTGAGAGGCAGATGCTGGGGCCAGGTTTGGTGGGACAAGCTGGGGGGAGCTGGTTCCTGGCTGATCGCAGCAGGGGATGCGCTTTGTGCAGCCCCGGGCGGGCTCTAGGACCCAGCTGCACGCCCGGCTCTAGAACCCGGCTGAGGGGGCGTGGCTCCAGAACCGCTCGTCACCCTGATTGGCAGCCCCATGAGGGCGGGGCCGGGGCTGCCCCCGCCTAGTGGCGGAGGGAGGTGGGGGTAGCCCGCGAGCGGAACGGGCCCCCGTGATTGGCAGCCGGCGCAGCGGCGGGCGGGGCGGGCGCCGCGACTGTTCGCACGTCGATTGGCTAACGACGCCGTCGGGTGGGTGTCTCGGCGGCGCGGATTGGCGGGCGGTGGCGGGTCGGCCCTGTGATTGGCAGGCGGCGGCGGCGGGTGCGCGGCGGCCGCCGAGCGGTTTGTTTTGCTCGCGGCCCGGGCGCCCTGTGGCGGCGGCGGGGAGCGACCGGGACCGCCCGCGCCCCCCT
>WKFP01013893.1:61972-112621 GCA_011057875.1 Pterocles orientalis
ACTCGTGAACAAATGCATAACAGAATTGAAGAAAAAAATAGTCCCAATGTGTCCCCTTTACAGAGAAATACAGATGTGAGGCAGTCCGTTGTTTAACGTACACCAACTGTTCCCAGGTCAGCACTTTCAAATGTAAGCCATTACCCCTCCAAACCAGTGCCATGAATCGAGAACGAGCGCGTAGCCAGGCTGGATTTTTATAATCAAATTTCAGTGGTTTCCAAATCAGCCTTGAAAATGCTCTTTTGAATTCAAGGACGTCAAAGTGACATGTTTGGGAAGACAAGAGGACTCTGGCATATCAAGCACAACACACCTGATACACTGTCAGACGAGTAGGGATGTGATCACCTCATCCATGCGTTCACTGGTTCGCATCGCTTCCAGAAGGTTGTCAAAAAAAAAAAAAGATAGATAAAAGAAAAAAGCTTCACATCCAAAACTAGGGGTCAAGTCCAGCCAGACTTTTACAAGGGGCACATTCTTCTTCTGGGCATGTTCAGTGATCTAATCACTGCTTCAAATTTCATGCCTGAATTCTGTCTCAATATCAGGAAGGATTTAACTGGATGATTTGCCAAGGAAACAACACGTTATCCCTAAAAACTCTTTGATTCTTGATCTGTGAGACAACAGCCCAGCAATGCAGAAGGCAGGAGTGTGCCCGTGCTGATCGCCTGAGTGACAGCCTCCGATGCCGCTCCGCTGGTGGCAGAGCGGGTGGCACAGTCCTGACCCAAACCTTACCTGTCCATTTTCTTCCCTTTTCTAGTATCGAGCAATTTGGGACTGTTAGGCTCACAAAAGCAAAGGATTGTTTTCAGTACCTCTTAGACGCCTTCTTAATTTATCATCCATCACAGCCCAGCTACTACGCATTTCTCTCCTTTTTTTTTTTATTTCTTTATTTTCTAGGCTTTGCACAAAATTCTGCAAAATATCACTTCTGTCCTCAAAACTAACAGGAACGCTTTAAATTGGTTACATCAGGAATCTCAGCTTCGGAAAGTAATTTTCAATCAGTAGTACGTATAAGAAGTAATTCAGTGTGGTTTTTATTTTCCTGCATTGGAAGAAGCCTTGAATTGAACCTGCCGCATTATCCCTTGCCAGCAGACTGTTCTTAATGCTGTGGGATTTAAATCTGTTCAGTAGATCTTGCAGTCCCATGAAATGGTTTGAACTTTGTTCCATCGTCTTGTTTTGGGGGAAGAGAGGAATGTCTTGGGGAAATCAGTGCAAGTGGATTTGAATTCAGAGATATTCCAAGGTGACTCTTTGTCCAGATTTTGATTTTTCTTTCTGCTGGCCGTGGTTTGTTCTGCTAGCAAGCAAGAATTCTAAGTTAACAGGATATAAAATTGGAAAGAACAGATTCTTACCGGGTTTTCCTTGGCAGAAGCTCATCGGTTTGCCCTTCCTAAATGACCTATGATGATCTAACGAATCTGTCCCAAGTTGCACTGTTGGTTGTGAAGCGATTTGAACCTTGAACCAAGGGCTGGGGGTTTTTATTCTGAACCTTACTGTGGCCAGATCCTTCTGTAACACTGGACAAGTGGCTTAAAATTTCTCCGTCTGTTTACTGTTTTGTGATAGCAGGTTGAGTTTGGGTGCTTTGTGACTAAAAGAAATTCCAGTGTGTTTGCAAAGATCCTAAAAAGGATCATCTTTCTGTAAGGGAGAAGAAAACAAATGCAGAACTGTTACGGTTGATATTCACCCAGATAACTTACCGCTAAAATTTTTGTGCATCGCAGACGAACAAGAGGCCTTGAAATCCATCATGAAGGACCTGGTAGCACTCCAGATGACCCGACGTCACAGACTGACTGGATATGAGACCATGAAGAATAAAGACACTCCTCACTCCAACAAACAGGTAATAGGGTGTTTACATCGTTACCTGGAGGGAGAAGGGACAGAGCCGGTTGACAGCGGGTCTGCTGCCTCCAGTCTGTCTTGTGCTTCTCGCTGCTGAGGCATCGCAGTGGATTAACTCCCTGGTTTTGCTCAGGCTGCGTTGCCAACGTGGTAGGTTTTTTATTGACTTACCTTTATGGACTAGAGGGGGTGCAGTTTGGATAATCTGCAACATCTCAGTACTCTGCCTTCCTCCCACAGGTGTTTTTGATGGGGTTTGGTCCGTGTAGATGAGCTAAAAAGTGGTTTTCTGCTTTCACTGTCATGTTAACCATTTTTTTTATTATTATTTTTAAAGAAAAAACACAATGCCAGCAGTCCACCCGTCTTGGGCAGCCCTGCAATAACAAACCAGTGTGCCTCTGCAGTGGAAGAAAAAAAAATTCCGGTAAGAAAACTGGCTTCCTATCCATTATTAACAATTATAAATTAGGAGCATGTTTTAAAATTGTGTGCAGTGACCTTTAAAGAATTCATTTAAGCAGGTGTGGGAGGCCAGGAAAGCTTTTCTTCACTGGCTCTGTGATGATGTAGCAATATGATGCTCTTTGCATTGTAATGGAAATAATACTTGAGTGCAAAGGGAAGCAAGGAACGGAGAAGCTTAATGATGAAAAGGAAACAAGTAGTTCCATTTCTGATGCAAAAGAAGGCTGCTGCAGTTTAAATCTGCATCGAGTGGTCTGCTGGATAATGAACTGCTGCTGGTCTCATCTTTGTGATTCAGACTGCGCGTGAATACAGAATGAAGATCCTGATAACAGGTAGTCAAACGGCTGTTGGTCCAGGAACAGCGGCGGAGGATTGTCGGAAAGGACCGGCTGTAGTGAAACTGTAATAAACCTTGGTTCAGTGAAAAAGGAAACAGGCAGTTAGAGGTGTCTGAATAGAGGCAGTGTCCTGAACAGGGAGATTGTCTGGAGTTAACCATTCATATGTCACGTGAAGAGGAGAGTGAAAATAACCCTGATTTGGGTGTGAGGATGTGATGGCCATTTGCTGAAAGAAATGCTTTTCCCAAGGTAATTTGTGGCAGGGTCAATACTTCAAACCATCTCGAGGTCCATTTTACATTGCTAGAGACTTTTTCATAGAGAAAATTATTGCCTTGACTTTCTGGTGGAAAGGAAGGGCAGAATAAGATCACTCTGTCAGTGTGTGCTGCGTATCATTTGAATGAAATGCTTCAATGGAAGAGCAGCAATTTCAGTCAAGAATTCTTTGTCCATTAGTGTTTTAAAAAAATAATTTGAATTGCTTACAGTTAGACTAACGTTAGCAGGAGAAGTTGCCTGTATCAGTAAAATAACTTTCCAGTTACATCCTTATTACGGGCTTAAGCTTTTTGGAGCTGGCTTTAAAGTTCATGGCTGTCTCTTCCTTATGCTTTGTCTGCTCATAATCTACTTGTTCAGCTGGGATCTGGGATTTCCTTGAATGTGCTGGACAAATCCGTAGATGGAGTAGTGCAAAATCCTTTGCAAATCACTTTGAAACATAAATTCAGAGATGTCTTAAATCAGAATCTGTAGTCATTATTTATGATACCGCATCACAGAACTGGAACGCTGAAGTACTACACTTGGATTTGATTTCTTACTCATCTCTTAGGACAGTTTATGCAGATTGCTTTAAGAAGTAGTTTGCGTAGGTGATAGGTTCACCGCTTTCAAAGGAAGCAAAAAGCAATAGACACGCAACTCCTCTAGGTTCTGAAATTTAAATACTAGGATCACTTTAAATACCTTTCCTTAGATCTTTGAAAAATAGACACAAATGGCCAGTTTCCAATCCTTCTGGAAAAAATCATCAGGGGATAGGTGCCATATTACTCCCCTCTTCCCTTTGTTGCAAATTTCATGGCTGAAAGCATGTTGAGAAGATACTTCAGTTTGCTTAGGTACCAGCGAGTTGAAGAAGGGTTTCCATAGACTCCTGGAGATCATTGTGTTGTCTTAATTTTAACTAGTGAGAGCTTTGTCACTCGGCTGTTTCATGACCCAAAACACATCCTAAGGTCAAAAATTTAATCTGAAAAATTATATTATTTTAATTTCATCCAGACAATCCTATTTAGTTCCCTTAGACTGGGCTACTTAGAATAGTATAGCAAAAAACAAAACAAAACAAAAACCACAAAACAAAACAAAAAACAAAAAAAACCCACACCAACCACCCCAAAAAAACAGAGCCTGCCTTCCCTGAAAATCCTAAGATAAAGGGATCATTTGTCCATCCATGGGCCTGTGATTCTGTGAAATAACTGTTTCGTCAGTAGTTGTCTGGTGGACATCTTGGATAGCAATTCCTGTGTTGTTCGTTGCATTTTTCCTTTCCTGCTCAATTAAAATGAGTTCTCCAGAATTTGCTTCATTTCAGTGCCTTTCTACAGTAAGTTCTTTTTCTTCCCACATCTGAGAAAACGTGACTGGTGAAGTTGTGTGTAAATCACCCACCTGCAGGTGATCGCTGCTGCGACTGGGAAGCTCGTTTGTCACGATCGGTTCTGTCCCTCCAGCGCTGCTGCGGGAATGCCGTGTGCTCGCAGTGACTGCCTGGGTCCCTTTGAACTGCATTCTTGACCACTAAGCCTGCCAGATACTTCCTCCAGCTAAAGAGCATTTCCTGGCCACTTTTTTTTGAAGTTCCTAGATGTATGATTGCCTATTGTCTCAGGCTTTCACAGATGGCTTAATCTATTCCAATCACATAAATTGTGCGGCAGAAATTATGGAGTCTTATCAGAGCAGATTTTTCCCTTTTATTTTTATCTTTGTGACCTAAATTGGGATTTGAACTTTGATCTCCAGAGTTGAAAGTTCAGCGTGTTGACTCTTCCGTGCCACATAGCATCTCCTGAGTGTACAGGGAAGCGCGCAGGTTGTGCGGTCAGTGCTCTTCACCATCTGCCAGGCGTGGATGGTGACCCTTGTGCACTTTAAAAGCTGACGCATGGTTAACTTGTTTGTAGTTTCGCGGTTCGAGGTTCAGGAGCTGTATTTTTGCAAAAGTAGAGATTTAGTCTGTGTCTTAAGAGTAAAGAGTATAGCCCATTCCCTGTATCTCTCTCTGTCACAGAAGACGACGTCCTTGCTTTGAGAATGCACAAAGAAAATCACCTTCAGTTCAGCTGAGCCTGCAGTTGGACTCGATTTCTGATTTTTCCCATGCACTATTATGGATGAATTAATTTTCCTTAAAGCGTATTTCATAGAGTCAGAGAATCATTAAGGTTGGAAAAGACCTCAAGGATCATCAAATCCAACCATCAACCCAACACCACCCAACCCACTAACCCATGTCCCAAATTTCATTTCGAAAAATTCCCAAAAAAAACATTTCAGTGTCCTCTGTTTGAGTGACAATTAATAAAAAGTACAACTTAGGTTTTACCCCTTTCCTTCTCTTTCCCCTTCAGCAGTTTCTCCGTTCCTCGTGTTCACCTGTCAGCCACTTTCTGTCCTCACCCTGCTTCAGCGTCCGTGGAGAAAACCAGCAGAGGGGGTGTGTGCTGGTTGGGCTTTTGAGGAGTCGGTGCCCACTGCAGTCACAAGTTGACCTGCTTTGTGTTGGGCCTTAAAATCAGAATACGATCCGCTTGTGTGCTGTTATCTACGCCAGAGTTTCACTGTGAACCAACCTTTTGTTCTTTCTTCTGCAGAATGATGTAAGGATAAAGTTTGAACATAACGGGGAAAGACGGTAAGTCTGTCTTCACTACTTTGATTCTTTGCTTCGTAGAATAGTTTAGTCATCAGCAATTTAGGTTAAACATTTTGTTGGCTTCGCTTTCCTTGTTCCTGGATGAAAAACACACACTAAAGGCAGCAGCAAACAGGTCATGGGCGACTTGGTTATTTTTAAAAATCAGCGTGTCATACAACGCTTTGATTTATTTCCATAATATCTATTTGTAAGTGAATTGCAGGAATATTAAAAAAAGCTGTCCAGCCTGAAATAAATTCAGCCTGATAGTCTTATTTCAGAGATGTTCCCTTTTTGTTTCGTTTAACTAAAAGCAAAAGAAACTGATGAAATTAGTGTCATTCTTTTCTAGTTTCTCACTTCCTGATGACCTGTCGCTGTCACTGTCCTGCTGTGACTGAGCAAGGGAAGATGTTTTCATGGGTCTGAAAGTTTCCTTGTTGTTTCCTCTGATACTTGGTTTTGAGGTTTTTTAAAAGAAACAGAATTAACGGAATTAGCATTTCCTACATTTGCTGTATTGTTTGCAATGGAAATTAATTGGATTGTAAGCACAAATTCATATGCTGCTCTTCACAGACGTCCTGTGGGAGGGAATCCTTTGGTTTCCCCCATCCCAGACAGTACTTTCAACATGAAGTACTTCATGGTTTCGTGATAAAAGGCAAATTTAATGTTGATAGCACAACAGTGCAGGTTGTGTGCAGTGATCCTAATAGCCTGTGACGAGCAAAGGTTGGTGGCTGAGCTGCTTCAGCTCCTCCTCAAGTCTCCTCCTTTGTCAAATTTAGGGATTTTTGTTAAAACAGAAAAGCAGAGGCGTTCTTTGTTGGTAAAGCAGGCAGTAGAAAATAAGTTGTAAAGTCTTCCTCAAAAGTGGAACAGTTTCATTCACGGTGAATTCTGGAACTAAAAAAACCCTGACTTTTGATGTTCAAGGAGAGATTTTGAAAGTAATCATAGCTGGGATCTACAGCCACCTTTGTCAGACAGATCTCAGTGCTCTCCTGTGTCGCAGGCATTGTACGGACGACAACAGAGCCACTGTGCGACGTGTCACAATTTCTTGTGATACCGTGTTAGGACAAGGTAACTCGGAAGCAAAGTCTTGTCACCGCGCTCGTGTCATCTTGGCTGTCTTGTGCCTGAGTGCGTTTAAGATGGCACAGAGGTCGGGGGAGAAGAAAGGGTTTTTTTCTGAAGTAACATTAAAATGAAAAGGTTGATTGTGTGTTAGTCTAATTATGCAGTTACGCTCGCCTGAATTCCCCGTTCCCAGCGTGGTATGCAGTCAGAGACAGCAGGCTTGCACCGAGAATGTGAGTGTGTGTGTGCTTGGTTTCAGAGGAGCTGCCAGATCTAACCACAAATATTTAAGGTGGTCAGGCAGGAATGGGCTCCTTAAACCCTGCAGTCCATGATTTTGTGTTAGAAGAGTGCACGGAGTTTTTAAACTAATAGAATTTGTGGCACCTGAGAACAGCTCTGCTTTTGAATGCATTGAGGGTAGAATGGAAGCCTTTATAAGGGACTTCGGCTCAGCTGAGAGCTAAATTACGTTTGTACGGTGCCAGAATACTGTAATTTCATGGAAGGGTTTCTTAGCAATATGGAGAAAATGTTATTGTGGGCTGCTTTTTAACAAGGACAATTATTTCTAAATAGCTGAATGTTGTAGGTCTGGTAGGAAGATGAACCCTTTGTGGGAAGGGGCTAAGGACACCGACTAACACTAGAGCTATTTAAAACAAAAGCTGCGTATCGTGAAAGGATGCTGGGGTCTGGTGAAGCGGGCTGGAGGGATGTTTTGGAAACTAAGCTTTCTATCCAAAGATGGATTCAGCATGCGCTCAAGTGAGCTCCCCCAGCGATGATTTGGGGTTTCCTGAGCTCAGAGAGTTGCCCTTGTGACCAAGATAAATCTTGAGTTTCCATGGTCCATTCAGGTCTTCCTATTTCTACCTGATGGCAGAATTGTTAGGTGGTGCTCAGAATCCATCTTTTTGTGGCAGGATTGCAGCTGTGCCAGCGCAGAGTTGTTTCCAGTCGCAGCGGTGGGGTAGGCAGCTATCGGAGTGCTCTAATAGCTTGCAGAAGGATGGTGGCTGTCGGCTGTGTGCCAGAGCTGTTTGTTCGACGTGCCGGTACAGGAGGCGCAGCGTGGTCTCGTGGCCCGTGGAAGCAGATGGTGAGAGGTCTAGATGCAGGAGCCCGAAAGCAGGAACAACCAACCATCTGGGCTTTGTGCAGCAGAGATGAAAAGTGGGTTTTTGAGCCAGTAGACCTCCTTGGTTTGCTGGAACAGTTGGTTGTAAACTCTAGTGTACATTCAAATCCTTCAGTTCTTGACCCAGGGTATTTTACTCGTCGATTCTTCTGAAGAGGGTGAAAATCATCCTTTTCCACGGCTGTCAAGGTGGTGACTTTCTGAGTACTTGGCTGCTTCCTACAGAAGAAAATTCCAGCAAAATGAACAGTTTTAGATGCTTGGTGGAACTTCGTATTACTACTTTGCCTAAAACATTAGGGTTTCTATTCCAAGGTAGGCAAAACAGTAATAGAAACCCAACAAGAAAACTATGCTGTTGTTTTCTGAAGAGCACACATGTGCCCCAGGATTCTGCAGGGTTCCCATTTGGGATTTCTTGAGGCCGTTTGTGTCTGAGAGTCTCAGACTCCTGCCATTCAAGTGGCGAGGAAAGGGCTGAGTGCTAGAACTGGGGATTTAGTGCATCACAAAGTCTGGGCTTAGGGAAAGTGATCAGAATAATTCACATCTGTGCATACTCTGTGTGTCAGTCAGTCAGTGAAGGTGCCCAGAGATGCTTTACGTATGAAAAATGCTCATGAGGGAGGAAGCGTGAGAGAATAAAACTGATCTGCCTTACGTGAACATTCCTAGATAGGTCTTACATGAATATTCTGAATTATTGCAACCTGGCTGTGCCACTGCTGTTACAGCTGAAGCAGTATTTAAGTTTTGATCTATAAGATGTCTGTAATTTTTTTAAAACTGATTTTTTAAAAAAATATTAAGCCATAAGTGACCAACACTTGCACAATTAGTTAGATTTGACTTCAACTCTTGAGAAAAAGCCCCTGCTGTGCTGCGCAGGATTTGAAGGATAACTGCAGAGACAGCATAGCGAGTCTGTGGTTCAGATGTTTGGAGATGTTTGGGTTGAGCACACAGAAGGCCAACGTGAAGCCAACGTCAAAAAACCACCTTTGGGAAAGAGGGTTTTTGGATTCCTTTGTGTCCCCTGCTGATGCCTTCCCTCAGGAGTTCAGAACTAACTTTGCTGTGGGAAAGTTTGTTGAAACCTTTCGACTGGAAAGCATTTTGGAAATTTTTAGGGAATGAGTTTTGAGTTCGGATATTGGAGGACATAAACCAAATACTTTTTTGTTCTTTGGGCCTTCTGCAGCTTTTAATTCAACTCTCCCTGAATGTATTTGTTTGTGTTTTGTGCCTGAGGCACTATTCTTTAAGCCAAAGTGCATACGGGATGTGTATCCTGTTACGTGAAATAAATTTATTCAGTAAAGAATACTTTTCTGTCCGGGGACAAAGGCATTGTATTTGAAATTTTCAGCTGAATATTGCGTTTTGACAAACCATTTGGAAATGGACTGAGGATCAAGAATTCCTTGCTGAAATAATTTATCAATTCAAATTAGAAAGGTTCACTAAGGATGAAAAGAGAATATTTCAATGTGTTTTCAGTGGTTCAGCCATCTAATTTGACTGAATTATCAGTATACCCCTGAATTCACCAGTGATTCTCTTTCATTCCAGAATTATCCCATTTGTCCGTCCTGTGCGCTATGAAGATGTGCAACAGAAAGTGAAAACAGCCTTTGGCCAGCCGCTGGACCTCCACTACATGAACAATGAGGTACAGAGCATTGTTAGCAGTGCTTGGAACATGTAACGCTCTCTCTGGATGCCGCTTCCTTTTTCCATCCCAAATTCTGCACCCTGAAATTTAATTTTCAGTTCTCCCCTCTAATACAAAGCATAATTTAATCCCTCTGCTCCTGAAGAAAACGTGCTGATACTGACAGAGCATCGCAGAGTGTGTGTTGTACGAACATCCCATCTTGCTGCCTCACACTGGTGGTGTTTGGGAAACTTTTGGGGAAGTAAAAAAACTGTATTTGAATTATTCTGACTGTTGAAACAGTTTCTGTACTAGTTTCTGTCTCAAACCTGATTTTCAATTGCTTGTTAGGTCTGGATTCATAAGTGTTCTGAGACTGTTCTCATCCAGGGAGTCGGGGTTTGTCTCCACAAATTCGGGTAGCAATTAATACTCTTGTGGAGAGTGCCTTAGAGGAATTTGCGTAGGGTCAACCATTTCTCTGATGGCGTGGGAGGAAAACCTTGTTACAAAGGACAGTAAGACAGCATTGTGATGAAAATTTGTGGAATAATTGAGCAATCAGAATCCTATCATATATTCTCAGTCGAGTGTTTTTTCCAATCTTTGTTTAAATACCTATTGTGGAAGTAGACTTTTTTTTTCTGTCTTTTCTAATGATTTTTTTTTTCTGTTCTTTATTTTGCAGCTCTCTATTCCTTTGAAAAATCAAGATGACCTGGATAAAGCTGTAGATCTCTTAGACCGAAGCTCTAATGTGAAAAGCCTTAGAATATTATTGCTGTCTCAGGACAGAAACCATGTAGGTAACAACTTCTGTGACTGCAGCAAAATGAAGGTTTTTACCCTTAAGTCTCTGAAATGCGGTGGCAGCCTTATCTGAGAGCAGTAGGAATTAGGAGAATCACTCTTTACAGACACAAGTGCATATGTTTATCCTCTTTGCTTTGGCTTAGCTCTACGTATCTCTCTCCTCCTGCCCGGCTTCAGCAGCTGTTCCGGGACGAGCACATTGCCGCGTTTTAAGCTGTGATATGAAGGGCATTTTATATCACGTACCCAGTGAGTGTATTCAGAAAACACTTAATGAGTTTGGTTCGCAGAGAACTTTTTTGCCTTTGATTAATAGCACAGTGTGGAAAGTGCGTGTAATTATCTTGCCTTTAAGAAAGCCCAGGCTGTCCTTGAAGACAAGCTGTTAGTGCTTTTTTCCCGGGTGAGAAGCCTAAGGACAGCTCCCAGGGATTTTTCAGTCCTGTAGCTGAATGCATTGAATCCAGCCTTACTCTGTAGAAACGAAGTTGCTTTAAGGTAATAATGGTGTGATCACACCTAAGATGGATTGAACTGTGTCTTGGTTCGCTTTCCTCTGCGGCAGGGAGTGTGACAGTTTCGATGTAGTTTGCGCTTTTCAGTGGAAAAGATCAGCGCGTGAGAAGTCAGTCTTCAAGTCAAGCTCCCAAGGTTGTCCGTTTGGACAGTGAATTGAACTGTGAGCTGAAGAGGGCAAAGAGATTCAGAAGTTTCCCTTATTCCTGATCTGTGACTGGAGAACTTTGTTCATTTAACCAATGTCTTTTTTTTTCAGAATTAAGGTCATATAGCTTTTCGAGCCAAAGACCTCGATAGCGTAGATATTTTATTTGCGGGTTACCAAATTCCCTTGAAGAGTGTGACACAGAAAGCTACTCTCTCTTTAAAGCCCTGGTGGTAGTAGCTTGTTGATCTTGAATGTCACATTCTGCAGGCTGTGAGCTCAACAAACTCTTGAAATAATCACACCTGTAGTTCTTGGAACTGTCAGGAGAACTGAAATATACTTCTTTCTGGTTTTGAATTTGATAATCCATGTTAACAGAAATACAGAGACCTCCAGGAGGGTAAAGAGCCCTTTCCCGAACGGCTGGATGCCAAAAGCTGGGAAGGTGTAGGAGGGGGTGATGCTGTTCCTTGTCCTAAGCCCTTTCCCTGAGCAATCTGTTACTGGCTGTTCTGAGGACAACACTTGGCAGGAAGGCCTTTGGTCTGGCCTACCGCAGTCAGACTGTATTCTGTGTTGTCAGGAAATAGTTTGCAAAAGGTGGCTTAAAGCTTTGGTATAAACCAGTAAAACAATCGTCTTTACAGCCCTCTGTTAATTTCAGTGTGTTCAGCCTACAGACCAGATGTTAAGTGATAATACCTAAACTTTACCTAAGCCATCCAAACCTTCCTACAGTAAACACCTAGTAAACCTCATCACCCCACCAGCCAGTAGCCAGTCCTGTGGTGTTGTCCTTTTATTAGCTGTTTTTTCCTCTTTTGCTCAAAGCAGAAACAAACAGCGAAGTCTTCAGTAAGTGCCACTGTTTCCCCCCTCTCCTCCGACTTCCTCTTCAGCCCTGAGTTGCCTGACAGGAGAGCCCTACATGTGATAAAGCAAAAGCCCACAAGTCTGAAGGAGGTTTCTTGGCTGCATGATCTCATCCCACTGAGGGAGCGGGAAGCATTATTTTTCCTGAAGTACAGGATGCAGATTTTGTTTTGGTTGTGCTCTTTTCTTTTTCTGGGGATGGAAAGGTAATGCCGTGACTTTGGCACAAATATCTGTATAAAACGAATTAACTTTACAGCAGTGGCTGCGTGACTAGAACTGAGAGCCTGTGTTTGTGACTAGTGTTTATATTAATTTTCTTGTGCCTCTTTCTGTGGCTCATTTGTGCTTTCTTGTATCAAGCAACTCACTTCTGCTGTCAGTCCTTTCTTTCTGTTTAGAAACTGATGGGAAGAACTGCTTAAGTTGAACACCTAGAGTACTAAAGCCACATGTCCCCATAATGGTGTGACCTCTGCACCCTTTGTTCGGCTCCCGTGAATCTATTCATGGGAGAGTTTGTGTAATTTAAATCAGGCTCCTTCCTTACTCTGTGCAAGGGTGAGTGCTTATTAAATGAGCAACTGCTCCAGACTTTACCTTTTTGATTGTGTGGCCTCACACCTTGTTTGCCAGTCGTATTCGAATGATTTTCAGAAGTCAGAGTTAGTTTCCTTGGGTTCTGTTCATCTCAATAAAATAAGTTAACATTAGTTAAATTCTCTAACACACAAGAGGAAGGGAATGTTGTATCCTCATGTAAAACTAGGTAAACTGAAAGTGTCCACTAGGATTGAGCAGTGGCTATGACATGCGGAGGATCTCATTTGCTTGGGGGAGGTTGGCAATTCCCAATATTCTGTGTGTTCAGACCTTAGTGAGCCGCCCTCGGATAGCTGGTGTCCTGTTCAGTCCTCTGTGAAGAGCCCGTGTTCCCGGTATCATCCATGGAGAGAGCAGAGAGGTGTTAGCTGCCCGAAGCTGCTGCAGTCGAGATATTTCCAAGTCAGCACCCTGTAGAGTCTGCAGTGGCCTTGCAGGTTCTCACGGCAGAGCTGTGCTCACGTGCTGCACAAAGAGGGCAACAGTTCTGTGTTGACAGAAATTGTAGATTCTTCCGTGGTCTGGTCTCCGAGAGTGGTGTGAGCCCCTTCGTGTTGGTTTCATAGATGGCTGCTAATGGAAGACAAACCTTGAGACCTGTAAACCCTGCATTCAGTTTGGGGCTGGAGGGTAGCGTGCTCTAGTTGTTCGACTCCTGTTTTACACAGTAATTGTGAAGCTTGCTCTCTTGCTGCCTTTATTGTTTGTGTTCTGTGAAGTTAATAAGATTTCAGGCTCTAGAGCTTTCTCAGCTGCTTTCTTGCTTCTAAACATAATGATGTTTTTGAAACTGTGGCCAAACTGCTTGAGGTCCTCAGTCTCTCTTCATTTTGTCCAACAGACCAGTTCCTCACCTCATTCTGGACTGCCCAAACAAGTCAGGATTAAAACTTCCCAGTCTGTGGGGGATGTGAACACACCCTATCAGCAGCCAGAACCCAGAAGCAGGCATCTGTCTGTCAGTGAGTATTTTTACCATTCTGTTTGTTTTGTGAAACGTTTTTTGGGCACTAGTGTTCGTGATATAGCATTTGTGAAAGCCATGAGAAATTGAAAGGTTATTCTAGGACAAGGCAGTTCATTTTCAAAAGCTCTTAATATGTTTACAGTAGAATGTTTCAGAGTTCCTTACTAAGCTGTTGAACAGCTGAGGAGCTGCTAAAGGGGATGTCCTAAAGCCAGACTCATTGAGGTTAGAAATTTGGAAAGCTTACGTGAGTCCATTAAGCTTTTTATTTAGATTGGCAATTTCAGTTCATGAAACCTAGATTTGATATTATTTTTTTTTAATGTTGGGCTTTGGAATCTGTCCTCACTCCTGTAATCAGGCATTTTACTAGTAGCACAGGAATTGCCACTGCGTATGTAACCCAGTGCCCTGCATACCGAGTTCCCCAGCCTTTCACTCCTAGTTACCAGCTGGGTAGAGCGCAAGGCAATATCATAGGTGACGGGCTTAGCTGCACAAAAGATAATAAGAATTGATATGTAATGTGTACCTTTGTGTCATTTCCTTTGTGTTTCTGTTATCTTAGTGAACTCATATTTAGTGGAAAGGTCCTTGTCAGAATGTTGTAATTTTTATGACTTCTGTCTCTGGTGGATTTGTCTGAACCATCCCAATTTCTGTGTTATAACCCCTGTATAACGATGTTCAAATCTGTGGTTGAAGGACGCTCAAAGTTAGTTAACTTTTTGTATGAAAAATTGAAACATCTGAAACTGCTTCTAAGACTTTTGGGTCCAAAAAAAAAAAAAAAGTCAGTTTAGATTCTGCCTCCTTGGTGCGGAACTCAGTGAGCAGTGAAAGAGCAGGAGGAAGGCGAGCAATGGTGGGGATCTGCAGCATGGGGGCTAGAGCCTAAGAGGATGTTCTGTTTCAACGACTTTTGCTTTAGAAGTGAGAAAAGCTAAATTTTGCTGGAAACAAGCAGAGGATGGCTGTTTGTTACAACAGCTATTTTAGGGCTTGTCAGACCTGATGCTTCAGATGACAGGTGCTGCAAATCGCCAGGGCAGTACTAGGAGCTGGGAATGTCCAAGTTCTGTTCTCAGGTTCTAAACCAGCTCCCTCTGTGGAAGAGGAGCGCTTCGGTTTCATTGACTGCGTGAACTTGAGGCATAATCATTACAGGATTTTAGATGAGTATTTGCAAGACAATCCTGTTGTCAGATAAATGTCTAAACTGGAGTCAGACCCACACTCTTCTGACCAAAGGTAATTGGGAGAGGAAGCTCAGCAGAGAAGGAATTGAGAACTGGACCAGTACTTCTCAATGCTAGACTTGCCCAGCAAACCTTCTTGTTTTCTCTCTAGAGTCTGCTGATCCCCTTTTATACACATTGCTTGTATGAATTAGGAATCAAAAAAAGAACAGCTAAAAGCTTGTGAAGTATGTGACAAACCAGGACAAAAAGGATTTTCCCGTCCTTTCTAGTTTGAAGTTAATATGCATAAAAAGAGGAACGTTTCTCAGTCCTGTGAAGAAGACAGCGGTTATCCATGCACGTCTGAACACTGCTTCTTTGGTTTTTTTAATAAAATGTTTTTGGCATTGAGTTTGTCTGTGAAAAGAGAATGCCTTTGTTGGCATTCTAAGGTATCCAAATAGTGATGCCAAAGCTAACAGAGTGTACCAAGTGTCTGTCATGGGTAAACTGCGTAGTAAGAAGGGGCCCCTCTGTATCCCGGTTGTACAGACTCTTTCCTCTTATCCCGGCTTATGGACACTTTCTGATTAGCCTGTCATTCGTCAGTCAAGACTTTATTTTCTGAACATGTCAAAGTACCAGACTGTTAAATTAAGAGGTCTAGAAGAGTCCCAGCTCTGTCAGAGGCCGGATGGTGATTTGGCAATAGCTCAGTCTGGAATCAATTCTTTCTTTCTCCTATCTTTGGTTTGGAAAGGGAACGTACCCCTGTTCCGTAGCACTCCAGGCGTAGAGCCTTTCCTATTCATACCACATCGTGCAATGAGGGTCGAAAGCGGCGTTCCACAGAAGTTGTATCTGTGTAGTTCCTGTCTTCTGGAGTGGACGGGCCTCAAGCCTGCTGTCACCAATTCAGAGGTTTGGAAGTAAAGATAACTTTTATTAAAAAAAAAAAAAAAAGTTGCTAAGCATTCTGGCAGCCCTTGTGTTTTTTCCACTCACTTCCTTTGATATACATTGATTTAGTGCCGACTTCCTTTTCCTGCCCAGCGATGGTGGCCTTTCCACAATAGCGGCTGGGCCGATGCCAGCGGGACTTGGGCTCCCTTTGGCCAGCCGTGGCATCGTATCGGAAAGAGTGAAAGTGTGCTCCCGTGACTCGGTGCAGCCCCAAAGCACGCTCTCTTGTTTATCTCCACGCCAGTTGGCTTGTAATGTCACGTGAGCCCCACGGAGCAACTTGGAAAATCAGGTGGTAGCTCTAAGCAATAGAATTTGGGGTTTTTTGCAGGTAGTTTACCCCTGCCCCATGCCCTCTAAGCCATGCCAGCATTGGGGCTTTTTTTTTTCCTTCTGAAGTCCTCTGAAAAGTTTGCAAACGTTTTCAGCTAGCTTCTGCCGAAGTTGGCCGTCACTCTTTATTACAATAAGTTCTGTAGAAAATATTTACCTTGGGAGAATATTTGCTGATCTTCACCCATCTTTCCTAGCACCTGAGTACACACAGTTAATTAAAGACAGCCTGGTAAAGAGCACAGCTTGAGAGCTGATCTTAAAACGCCGCCTCTGACTTCACGGGTGACCTTGAGTAGGTTGGCTGGACTGCAGCGTTTCTTGGAGCTCGCAGCGTGACCTGGTGGGAGCTGCAGGTGGATAGGTCACTGTGAAAAGGGATTTTGTGTCTTCCTGTTTCTGAAGTGTCATCATCTTTGAGATCTGCAAGGAAAAAATAAATCCTGGGGGTGAAGTTTCTCTCAGTGGGTAGCACAATAGAAACTCTTTAGGTAGTACCATTAACAGATGAGTAAAATGTTTTTCTCATCCTTTGGCCCCTAAACATACTCTCTGTCCATCTAGCAATCTCATCTAACAACAGGAGTTGCAGAATTTCCATGTGTTTTCCCCCAAACTAGTCATACAGTTTCATTTTTGACACAGGCAAACAGAAATTTGGGGGTTATTTACAAAGGTAACTGTGTTCCCATGGGATGTTGCTATTGCTCGGTGTCAGTATAACCAGCTCAGCTGATGATGGCTAGCAGGGATCATGCTGCCACACAAGGTAAGCGCTACTAGTTGAGGCAAACTTACAACCCAGGCAGAAGATTGGTGTCCCTGGTAAGAGTTTGTTCAGTGGAGTGAAGCTCATGTCCAGAAGCCAGGGATTCCTGGAGTCCTCTGTTTTCCCTGAGATCCTGAAATGATGCTCAGAAAGTTGGGCAGAAAGGTTAGAAATAGGTGGCTGCTCTGTTAGGAGCTTCATCGTTAATCTTGTAGCGTCCAAGATGATAGTACGGGTGCTTGTTGAACAATTTGCTTTTTGACATGACACCTCCTGGTTCCATCTCTGTCCAGACTGAAAGGTTCACACCAGAGCTGCTGTGATGGTAGAGGTCTGGCATTAGAGGTGAATATTTGGATGTTGTGTACACGTATGCGCAGTCTCATTTCACTAAACATAAATTTCCAAAATATCCTTCTGTCTGGCGCAGGTTCCCAGAACACAGGCCGAAGTTCCCCACCTCCTGGATACGTTCCAGAGAGGCAACAGCGCATTGCTCGGCAGGGTTCCTACACCAGCATAAACAGTGAAGGCGAATTCATCCCAGAAACCAACGAACAGTGTGTAAGTATGAGCGTTGGGGCAAAAAGAAGTGTCCAGCTGTCAGGGACCCTCTGCTGCTCTCTGGGCGCTCTTTTTCACTCCAGAGTATTCACTAGCTGTAGTTGCACGAGCACCTGCGAGAACTGCTTTGTTCATTTAAACTGTGCTTCCAACGTGTTTGTAGAGGTAAGTTCAAAGCCTTTGTTGGGCTGCCAGAAGCGGTTGCCCTGCGTGTTGGGCATTGTCTCTCCACCTCTGAACGAGCAGTTTTGGTGCACGTTACACATGTACGCTCAGGTTTCCTATCGCCAGGTTTGTGTGACCCTCTTGCATTGGAAACGTCGCTCTCCATTCAAAAAGGGAGGAAGTGGGGCCAAAGGGCGGCTTGCAGGTGGAGGCAGCAATGCAGTAGCACCAGCAGAGACTCTGGTCCTGAAGTCAGTTGGGATCACAGCACAGCACGAGGCTAACTTAAACTTTCATTTTTCACAGCAGGGTCCTTTGACACCTAAAGCAGTGTCTCAGATTTGGTATGTCCTTGACAATTTCTGTAGGAGATAAAGGAAAAATGTGCCTTCTGAATAGCTTTAGACTCCCCTCTTCATCTGGACATCCCCCAGCAAGCTCTGATCCTCTTGCACAGCCTCTTTTACGCATTAGACTGAACTGATGTCTCAACGTGATTTCTTCTGTGTTGCAGATGCTGGACCCTTTAAGCAGTGCTGAAAACTCGGTGTCAGGAAGCTGTCAGTCCTTGGACAGGTCAGGAGACAGGTACAAATGTACAAGCTGGTAGAAACTTTTGGGTTGAAATTGAAATGCCTGTTGTACTTATGCAAAAGTCTGTTTTCCATCTCATAAATTTTCTTGGAGAGAAATAGGAACGTATTTCCTAGCTATATGCCAGTATATTTCTTAGAATTAATTATGTCTTCAGGCATTTTTATTTTCTGGCAAAACCATACACCAACAAACTGGTGCTTCAGTAGCTCTATGTTATAAATACAAAGTTCTAAAGCGTGCCGTCTGTGTGGAGCCTAGGCTCCAAGAACATCTGGCTGCAGGGTATTTAAATCCCTTTTAGACAAGGCTCTACTTGTTCATTTTAAAAAAACTCCAGCTATTCTAAGGTTACAGAAATATATCACTACCCGTGTCCTGCAAGATATAATATTAATTCCAAAGGTAGAGGGGCTCTTCCTTTGAAGAGTTTGTCATAGTCTGATGATCTAGATCTTTTTCTTCCCTGTCTTTGATGTTGGTGTTGCTCAAGTTTTTGGTGGGCAGCCGTAGGTCCTATTAACTTGAGTAACAACTACAGCTTCCCAGCACCTGTAATATTGGGCTTCAGCATGTTCTTAAGGTTCCTCCAAGCTGAATCCTGTACGTAGTGTATGCTTTTATGTCAGGTACCTGAGGTTTGGTTTTGTAGCCATCCAATTCCTCCAGTTTATGGAGTCACAAGGAAGCACTTACAGTTAACCTGGTTAACCAGCCTCCCTGGTTATTCCTCATAGAAGGGGGCATGATCTAGGGAAGCTGCTGCTCTTTGTGTACTGGGAAAGGAATCTCATTTGGGACTCTGAAAGCTCGGTCAGGCTACTCCATTTACACTGGTCAACACAAAAAAGTGCCAATAACTTGGCTTTGGCACAGATGGAGTTGTGTAATCTCTTAAGAGACGTTAAAGACCTTCTGCCAAACAAGGGGCCCTCCAGATTGCTTGAGGAGTCCTGCTCACTGGGGAGAAACGTGAGCGCTGTAAGTCATGTTTGTGTTAAGGCTCCTCTGCTGCTGGTAGAGAGGAAAGTGCACAAAAGTTTTAATGAGAAGAACTCTTACCCCTCGAGGTAAATCCCTGGGGGCAGGAATCCCCGCTGTCTGCTGCTCTGGGAGCGGTGTGCTGCAGTCGTACCCTGTTCTGCTCTTCCTCTTGGCCTTGGTTTTAACCTTCCACTTCACATCTCTGAAGGAAGCACTGGGTCTTACCCCACAGACTGGGGAACCACTGAATAAATGGCACAAACCGAACAGAAAGGATGACTGCCCACCTTGGGAAATAGTCTGGTTAGCTGGGGCTTAGCCTGACTTTAGCTTTGCAGATATAGCGTGAAATTATTGCAGGGACACGCATTTGAGAATCACCATTACCGATGTGCAAATAAATTAGCTTGGATTTAAAGTCCTTGTAGGTTTCGCTCTAGTAGATGATAAAACTTATTCTTGCCTTCTTTCTTTAATAGTCCTTCTTTTCGGAAGTCACGGATGTCAAGGGCACAAAGCTTTCCTGATAATAGGCAGGAGTTCTCAGGTATGTCGGTGTCTGGTATAAAGATTATTTGATCCAGACATTTTCTGCTGTTTGCTGGCTATCCTCCATGCTTACTGGGATTGTATAGATGGAAGAACTGGGGATATGTTGGTTAAAAAGCTATGAAGTTTTTTGTTACCTCTTCCTAAAAACCTACTGTTAGGGAAAGATTTTGTCATTAGAACATAAACCTTTTGAAGGAGCCTTAGGTCTCTCCTTGCATCTCCTTCCAGACCGCGAGAATCAGATCTATGACAAAGCGGGGAAAGGTGGGACCTACCCTCGGCGCTACAATGTCTCCATGCAGCACAAAGACTACAATGATGGTGAGTGGTTTTCAGAGGTTTGATTCCAGCCTTGAAAAAGGTCAGGCAATGGCAACCTCCGGGGATGAGTGTAGCTCCTAGTTGAGGAGTCTCGAAGTGCAAATTCACAATGCAGGCTTGCTTCTGGGTCTTCCAAGTATAGCAGTGACATAAAGAGTCACGTCTCTGCTCGTCAGATGGCTTTATGCAAAATAATTTCTCAAAGTTTCATAAGAGGTGAAAGCTGTCGTGATCTTTGTTTATAGTTTTTACTTGCAAGTCCAGGCGTGTTATCTAGAAAGTCATTCTGTCTGTGTAGCTGTTAACAAGCCTCGGAGTTTCTGTGGTAGCCTGTAAAGCAGATTTTTGCTTTGGAAGGCAAGTTTAGATCTTGCACTGCTGCACTTGAGGGCATTACAAAGTGGTCTCTCCCTTCTGCTTTGGGAATGATCCAAATTTGTACTGAACTCAAGCAGCATCAGCCCTGGACTGTTATATTTTTGCATCTTGTCTATTTGGCAGTAGATTCTACTCCAAGGGAACAGACCAGAACGTGTTTTTTCCTCTCTCTTCTCTTTGTTGCTCAACCTCTAGCCATTACCTTCCATTTGTAAACATTATTTAAAAATTTTATCTTTTGTCTCCAGGCCGGAGGACATTTCCCCGGATACGACGTCACCAAGGGAATCTTTTCACCTTGGTCCCTTCGAGTCGTTCCTTAAGCACCAACGGAGAAAACCTGGGCCTGGCGTTGCAGTACCTGGACCCCCGGGGACGCCTGCGGAGTGCTGACAGCGAAAATGCCCTTGGCGTGCAGGAGAGGAACATCCCCACCAAGTGTAAGCAGTCGCCCTGATGATAACCGGGGAAAGGCGTCCTGGGGTTATGGGCAAGACAGGCTTTGAGAGATGAACTCCAGACCCAATATGGTACCATAGCTTGATTTTAACAAGCCATTCAAAACCACAAAATTACATGGCTGTGTTTGGAGACCAGTCTGCCTCACCTCTAGGACAGGTCGTCTTCTTCTAAGAATACGTAGTCTTGCACTGGGAGCTGGCCTTTCCTTTAGAAAGCACTGGAAATTCAGCAAAGAAGTTAAAAAAAACCCAACCCTGTAAGTTGTTTGGATCTAGATGATCTACAGGGTTCTTAAAACTGTCAGACAAGCTTGTTTATTTTCTTGATAGTCAGGCTTGTGGATTACAGTTATTTTACTAGTTATGAGCTGTATTTGTTTCACTTGCTCCTTAGCAGAAAGATTTACTTCTGTATTAATAGCATCCCTGCATTGGTTTTTGGGGAACTTTATATTATTAAAAAAGGCAATGGAACATAAATCGTTACTGATGAACTTCAGATACCCCATAAAGTGATTTAAGGGTCACAATGAAGACATTAATGCCGTGGAGTAAGCAACACACTAAAACACCCACTGGCAGTAAATCTGATTAAATTAGACATGGCAAAGCTGATATCTCGGCTCTTCTGTATTTTCACACTGGCCAGATGGCTGGTTCCTGTCTTTGTTTTTAGAGTTTCTTATTAGCTACAGCAAATTGGGTGCATTGTACTGCATGAGCCTGGTAGTATCGTGTTCAAAGTCGGAGCTGAAGCGCTGTTCTGTCAGTAAGATGTTTTGGTATTAAGCGCAGTCTGGAGAACTGGGCTCAGGTGTTATCTCTGGGTCAGGAGACTGCTGCCCGTGCAATGCTCTCGCAGTGCAGCAGAACAGTGAGAACTCCTAATTCCCTGCTGCCGTAACCTCCTGCTGGGGTGCTGGAGGTGGCTGCTTTAGCTGGTTCTCATGTACATTTTTATTACAGTCCGATTGCTCAGCATTTAATTGAGATACCTGCACTGTGCTTACATTACAGCCCTTCCTTATCTGTTTCTGGGAGGGAATTATTTCTCATTTTTCTGCTGTAGAGGTAGCCTTGCAGTGAAATCCATCCTGCAGGAGAGGGAACCACGAACTAACCAACAGTTGGCAAAGAACTCAAAATAATGGCCTTCAGGCTGTCCCAGAAGCTTAACAGTCACTCCAAGCTGGGTGGGATTGATACAGCAAAGCTGATCCAGCTCTTCTTCTGATGCGTGTGGTCGCTACAGATCAGGGTTTGGAAGATGCTGTTTAATTGCTGCCCCATCTCTCAAGACAATGATGTTGTAAAATCCACTCTGCTGGTGGAATGAAATTTCGTCAGCCTCATTGAGTAACTTGTCCGTAGTATATCTTTGCAAAATGTTTTGCAGTTTCATTTTTTCGTTCACACCAGTCAGCAGATCCTGAGAATCTGGTTAGATTCTGTTCAGAGCTCTGCCACTAGCTCCCTTATACTGGGAGCGTGCCTCATCTCTCTCTCTTCAACTGACAAATATCTGTTTCCATCCCAGTATGATGGAGATCTAACTTTGAGAAGATCACCATTATCTTTAAATAGTGTCGTAAAAAGATAAATTGTTACTGGTCTTTTTTAGCTCCGAGTGCTCCGATAAACTGGCGACGAGGAAAGCTGCTGGGCCAGGGAGCCTTTGGTCGCGTGTATTTGTGCTATGATGTGGACACGGGCAGAGAGCTGGCAGCTAAGCAGGTCCAGTTTGACCCTGAGAGTCCTGAAACAAGCAAGGTAATTCTCATCACAGCTTCTAAAATTCGTTATGCAGACTTTGAGATCCTGTGAAGTGCCTGTATCTGTCTGTCCTCGAAAGCTAGTATCTTACTCAGTTTGTACTAGGATTTCAAGTCATGTGGAGATGAATAAGAGTCATTTAAAAATGACTTTTCTGTATTATTAACTTCAGCCTGAAACTAAAATCCTTTTTCTGGCTTCGTTTTTGGCTCTCCCTTCTCAGCTTTTTGGTTTGTTGCCAGGTTACTTGAGGAATACTAGACTGCCCTGTGTTCCTGGTTAGACAGGGATGTGAATGAAACTAAACCCAGAAAGAGTAGAACTTGTCTTTTTTTTTTTTTAAGCAAAAAAAAGCTGCATGCACTTGCAAAACCTGCTTTCTGGGCTTATAGGGTAGGTCCTGTATCAAGTGTATTAATTACCAGTTTCTGCTTCTGAATTCTCCCTGTCCTCAAAACAAACTGAACTGTGCTGTGTAAATTAATCAAGAACAGCGATGTGACAACACATGAGAAATAGTGGAGATGGGAAGGGGCACCTTGAAATCGTAGGTCAGCACACGACTCCTGCACGGGGGATGCAGCCGGAGTGGCTGTTAGGTTCTTTGCTGGTGTTTTAACAATGCACCAGTTTCCCAATATTGAACAAATTCACTTTGAGCTGGAATAGCTGATCCGTGAAGATTTAATTATTCTGATTTTGTATGGGATGTTGGTGCCAAGATAAGTCCTAAGTTGGGAAGTTGTAAGTTATACCATGTCTCTGTTGTAAATCAGACAGTAACTCTGAGCCAAGGAAGAACAGGCTGGAATGTATTCTGGAGGCACTTAAACTCCAAACCTTAAACTATCAGTTGGCCTGATTAAGCAACGACTTCTGCTTCCATGCCTCTCTGCAGCAGCCAGGTCCTTGCCCTTCGAGAGCTGCACCCTCTGCCAAAGCGAGAGAAGTGAACCTGGCACCTTGCAGTGGCAAGAGCGGAGAGAGTTAAGTGGGACTAATTTGGGGGAAACCATAATTCCTTTTTCCATAAATCCTCATGCTGCGGTACCTTTGATGTTCAGCCTGTTCATTTGCTGGGTTCAGCAAGAACCTGATACTTTTCCTGGGCAACAAACATCTCTGATTCAGTCTGGAGTTGTTGGATAGCCTTCTTGCCTTTGCGCTGCGATACCCTGTTGTCTGTGGCAGGAGTAAAGCAGAGAATCGGTTTCGTGTGCATAGCTGCAGATCCTTTGAAGTAAATAAGAGTTTCTACGGTTGATTCAAGTAAAGTCATCAGTGTGAATCAGAACAGGACTGGGTGACAAAAGCAGTTAGGAACTCTTAGCACCTGTAGTGTTGCTCTCGAGTGGGTTGAGGTTCCTACAGAAAGATTCCTAGCAATTCTGTAACTGTATTCGCACTCTTTCATAATCTAAATGGTGCTAAACCCATCTGTGATACTGCCTGTGTTCTAACTGTCAAAGCTTCTGCACCAATACTTACCTGCTTATCACACAGTAAGGATTCACATGGAGCATGTGTTTGCCTTTCCCGAGAGGTAAGTAAGCCAATGCCATGGGTTAGACTTCTTCAGTGTAGCAGTGGCCTCATCCTTCAGGTGACATGGACAGATTTATTAGGATGAAATATTTCCTAGGGCTGGAACCTTATTTTCTCCTTCAACGTCCATAGGAAGTGAGTGCGCTGGAGTGTGAAATTCAGCTGCTGAAGAATCTCCAGCATGAACGTATCGTTCAGTATTACGGCTGCTTACGGGATCGAGCGGAGAAGACCTTGACCATCTTCATGGAGTACATGCCAGGGGTAAGAGCTGACACGAGCAGCACGGCCACAGATCATAGAGTGAGATGGGTGGTTTTGTTGGTGGGTTTATTAGTTGCTATGATTATCCTGACTGTGTCATCCACCATCCAGCCCCTTTCTCATACTGGCTTTACAATACACCACTTTATGCCCAAACCACATCTTTGGTTTTTTTCTTTGTGTCTTGTACTTGAAATACATTCTCCTCATGAGTCACTAACACCCGCTCTTTTCTTCAGTCTAAATTTTTTCTGACAAAGTACTTCAGAGGACTCGGGCCAACTTGTACATAGGGCTAACTGAATTAGCAGGCTCGTGTCGTACAGCAAATTAGGCTAAAACTGACCCTGCAAGACTTCTGACCCTGATCAGTCTGCTCAAGTATTTTATTGCTTGTCTTCACAAGCAGTTGTACCAGCACAGCTGAAGGATGGAGGAAGCAGACAGAGCTTCCTTAAGCTATTTTTGCCATAAAGCGTATCCTTGCTTTTCTTAAAAGGGGCTTCACAGGGCAAGATGCTCTGAGAGCCTCACAAAAAGGCTTTAGAAGAGGCCAGAATCCGTTTCTGTGCTGGTTGGGTGTATAACACAGTCACAGCTCGTTGGAATTGAGTGGAGACCGCAAGATTTGCAGTTTGTCGTTTCTTTGCCAATCCCTTCTGTTGCTTTTGGCGCAGGGGTCGGTGAAAGACCAGCTGAAGGCGTATGGTGCTCTCACGGAAAATGTAACCCGGAAATACACTCGCCAGATTCTCGAGGGAGTCTCGTACCTCCACAGCAACATGATTGTGCACAGGGACATAAAGGGTGAGATCAGCTGGTGATTTGTGTATATACCACGTGCTAAAGGAACTCTGAAAAAAGAAGCCAAGTGTTAAGAATTCAGTGTCCTGGCTGGGGCTTCTGAACATTGCTTTGCTCAGTTATCCCTTTTTGGTGTTGTATCCATGGGCAGGGCTTAGGGAAGGTTGTGTTATGGGCTGGGTGAGGGAAGTTGGGCTGTTCTCTCTACAGGACCTGAGAGGGTGGCAGTAAGGAAGACTGGAAGCCTCTAATTCTTAGGAACACTCCTCTGTAACTCCTCATTTCACACCCCAGCACAGTGAGGCTGAGTTGCCACCTGACTTTCCCTGCATGCTCATTTCCCTCTGGATTCCCTCCTGATTTCCTCTCTGCTTGGCCAAAACATCTTTTCTCCGGTGGTAGGCATACCAGTTGCTGTAAAAGCTCCATGCCTGCCCTTGACAGTCCTGCTTACCTCAGCCTCTTGTGACAGTCCTGCCTCCTCTGTGTCAGAAACCTCTAGTTTTCCCTGTAGAGCCTCTGGGATTAGTCCTTAATCTTCCTCTTCCCACTATAACCCCATGGAGCCAGCCAGTCTCCTTAAGAGTTAATGTCAACAGATGTGGCAGACACCACACAAATTTTTCTGTGCTCTAGAGGGACCAGGAGGGTTGCTTGCTGCAGAAAAATACCCTCTTGTTCCTGCCTGTAAATCTTCATTGCATCCCCGCTAGGCTGGCAAGGGGAAATGAGCTGCTGATTCTTGAATAACAACTTGTGTACTGCTCGTGTGGTGCTCTTTACCAAACAGTTTCCTACCTGGTGGGTTTTTCACTCGTTTGCACCCATCTAAACCAAACTTAACATGCCTCCAGGGTGCTGGGTGGACAGACTTGTTATTCTGAATTCAGCCCTGGCAGTGGGGAAGTGAAGCGATAAAGCTGTCTCCCAGCGTAAATGCATTTTAGTTGAGTGCAGAAGGAGTTCATATAGGCACGTACCAGATAATTGCCACGCAGGGTTCTTGATCTTATTGCAGCTTGGGAATAAGAGTTGGTTTTGGTGTCTGTGCCCACATACAAGCTAAGCTCTTAGATTTGCTTTTTTCCCCTGGTGCTTCACGTTCAGGACCTCTGACCAAGTGAAGTAGAGATTGACTTGTTTACTGTAGGAGTTCAAAGTGGTTTAATTAGCTACATCTGTTACCCAGCTGACCAGAAAGCAATGGTTACACTCACCAAAGCATCATCCCAATAAAATCCTTTTCTACACAGCTATGTACTATCTAAACCATTGGCCTGGGGGCCCCGGCATGGGCTGTCTGGGCTGTTTACAGGCAGTGTAACAATGACAGTGCTGACTCAGCTCTCATTTCCCTTCCCCCTTCATTTCCTTGTGTTTTTTCCCTGAAGTTTTTCCCATTTGCAGCCATTTGCAATTGGCTTGTCTATGGCCTGAAATAAAGAAACGATGTTTAGCAGGTCACCTGAGGCTTAATGGGGAAACAGCCATACCATGAGCTTGGGTATTTCTGGGTTGAATATCAGCTCTGGAGGCTGTGGATCCAACAGCTGGATTGCATGAAAACAGCTGTCTCAATTCTTTGGTTTTTTTGTCCAGGAGCCAATATTCTCCGTGACTCTGCTGGGAATGTGAAGCTTGGGGACTTTGGGGCCAGCAAACGGCTGCAGACAATCTGTATGTCTGGAACAGGCATCCGCTCTGTCACTGGCACGCCGTACTGGATGAGCCCGGAGGTGATCAGCGGAGAAGGCTATGGAAGAAAAGCAGACGTATGGTGAGACTTTAACTTTCTGTCCGTAGATCAATTTACAGCTTTTCTGGAGCAAGATAAGACAAATATACATTCTGTCCGTATATCCAAAGTCAGATTTTATCTGGATCAAAAGTTTAAGGCGAACTGAAGTAGTTGATTTGAACTCAAGACATGACCTGCTGCAGGCTGTGCTTTGCAGTGTCACCACACAACTGCTCCTTTAGTTTTTCAGGACCAGTTTCCACTCGTTTCTCTGATAGCTGGTTTTCTGACTCTTTCTGCTGTGAGGTTTCCATCCTTCTTGTATCGCTTGTGAGAGAGAATGAAGGTTGTTTAGGGAGCATCCATTCATTTTGTTATAAAGTGAGAGGTATGCTTATAACACTGCGGAAATGAAAATAATAGAAGTTGAGTATGCTGACAAAGCTTTAAAGGAAAGATGCCTAAACCTGGAATAACACAAAAGATACAGGTCAGGTCAGAGGTGATGTGAAGTATGCATGAATGAAAACTGTAGCCAAGCTATTATTGGCATAGCCAAGAAACAGCCTCTGTTGAAAGAAAAACCCAAATGGTCCTGTGTCAGAATGTTAGTTTTGGAGGCCTTAAAAAGATGAGATTATAAAACTAAACGGCAGCAACAAAAGGTGTGTTTGTTTCTCCACCGCAAAGCAAGTTTCCTGTACAAACAGCGAGTGGAAACCTAGCTGACATTTGTCTCGTATGCAAAGGGTTAAGTGCTGCAGACTCTCCCAGTTTGGGATGCTTGGGGAGAGAATGGAGCACGTGCCCTTCCCCCTGGGTTGATGCAGTTGTGGATTTCCTCTTGGTGCTGACATCGGTCCATTCCCATCAAAGAGATGCTGCTGTTGGCTGGGCTCCAGTTCCTACAATCCCGATGGTTATTTAGGGGGTTCAGAATTTTCCAGTGCGGCGTTAGTCCCAGGGTGGATGCGTATGGCCGAGAGGCTCAAAGACGTAACGAATCCAGCCACCTGGCTTTCTGCCACTGCTGCAGGCCCCTCTCCAATTTTCTTTTTCCTAAATAGCAGAATATGTGAGCTATTTGTTATTGCTGGAGTGACTTGACATGAAAAACATTCCTGCTGTTTGCTGAATATCTTAAAGAAACCGGATCTGCTTAAACAGTATAAATCAGTCTAAACAATAATATATCCCTGCTTGCTCTTGAGCAAACCCCCAGCACTTCAGCACACATGGTTTGCATTTTCTGTACTCTCTTCTAGTAAGTCTTAAATGGCTGGAAACCAGTGTAAAATTTTCACGTTGGATTTTAAACCTTGTCAAGAAGTCATTTCTTGCATATTCACTGGATTTAATTCCTTTCCTTCCTCGTCTTGGCAATTGATGCAAGTCTGCCTCTGAAAATGTCTTTTCTTCGCTTTTCACTTCAAAGGAGGGTTTAGCTTAAAGGTAGAAGAGGCAATTTTGCCTTTTTAATGGAACGATGTGATCAAAACACAGGATGGCATGAAGTTCACTAACAGCTTTTGCTTAATCTATGGCCTGGAGGAAACAATTAATCCTTTTCGAACAAAAACCAATCACTGCAGTGATACAGAAACCCATCTTCCCCGGGAACATGTTGGTGTCACGCTTGCTTCAGAAAGGTGGCTCAGCCGTGCCCATCCCCATGATTGCATCCACCCCACTGGCGTTTTGACTCGCTGCCTTCTCAGTTTGGGGCTGTTAGGACTTTCATTATTTTTTGACTCTCTACAACGCTTGGTTTCTTGTGAAGTGGAAATATTGGGGGTTTTTTTCCCAACGTGGGCATTCTGAGGCTGTGCACCGAAAAGGGATTTTGCTGAAATGGCTTTGGGAGGTGAAGCAGCTCCGATTCGCTGGACCTTGGTTAAAAAGTATTTTTTCTACCTTGCAACTCAGCAAAGTGCCTTCGAGGTATAACAGCAGCAGCAGCGCCTGAAATCCCACTGAGGTCAAACGGTGCCTTCAGGGACATGGTGTGTACACCTCTCGTCCCCTGTTGTTAGTGCAAATGTTTCCTGAGAGGAGGATCTGAGGAAGGGAGAGCTGGGCAGATGGCACTTCGCGGTTCTGGGTGCAGTGAGAACCACGGGGGAAACCAGCCTCCCTGTCTCAGCACTTCCCGCTCTCCTGACAGCAGTAAAAGCAGCGACGCTGGCAGGTCTGGCTCAGAATCCGTACCCATGAGGGGTTTGCAGAGCTGTTTTCTAGCTGTTTGCAGAGCAGAGCTGTACCTTGATGTTGACTGCTTGGAAGTTGTCTCTGAACACTGCATAATTGTGAGTCAATTCTCACTTTTTTTTTCTTTTTTTTTCTTTCCTGTCTGCTTTTCCAGGAGCCTTGGTTGTACTGTTGTGGAAATGCTGACAGAGAAACCACCCTGGGCAGAGTACGAAGCCATGGCTGCCATCTTCAAAATCGCCACCCAACCGACCAACCCCCAGCTCCCCTCTCACATATCAGAACATTGCCGGGACTTTCTAAAGCAGATCTTTGTGGAAGCCAGGCACAGACCCTCTGCTGAAGAGCTGCTCCGACATCAGTTTGCACAGCTCCAGTACTGAATTACCTCCCTCGCTAGCAGCTCCTGCGTGGCTTTCGGTGCCCCGTCTGGTCTAGTTGCAACTGCCCGTTGTGGTGCTGCATCTTCAAAATGCCAACTCAGCTGTCCTAGTCCTTTGGGGAAATTCTGCCAAGGAACCTAGGGTCTGCTCTTGTGCCTGATACCTTTATTTGCTGGACTGATGTTTATTCTACCGACAGCTGTCCAAACAGAGCTGCATTTTTGCCCTAGTTACCTTGATGTGAAATTGCAGCTGGCTGCATGTTTTCTGCAAGCCCGAGAATGGGAATCGAAGAAGCGTCTCACAGGTTGAACGGAGAAGAAATCTGAACCAAAGTGGGAACTGGAGGAGCTGTACTCTTCAGAACAGAAACGTGCAACAGTCATCCAGACCAGCTCTCTACGTGTGGGTCACTGTTTTCCAGACTGCTAGGGCTTTAGAGGCATCTATAGTACGTGAATCCAGCAAAAAGCCATGTGTCATTGAGCATGCGCTCGCTATATAATTATATATTTTTTTCTTCTTAAGTATTCAGCATCTGAAGGTGTTCAGAAAATATTGATTCAAAAGTATGTGAATAGTGTTATTTTATAATGAAACCATGGATTTTGGGACAGGGGATAAGGGAGGTCTTTCTAGCTTAATGTCAGGATAATCAGAAAAGTTTCAGCAGAATGCAATCACTCCAGAGCCTGAGATAAGGGCTCTCCCACTGACGTTAGAATATCCAGAGCTTGATTTCCAAGGCTTGATCTGTCCTGGCATTAAGACAGTGTTGGTTAGTTTGTGTCCTCATGGCCAACAAATCTGTGCTCCTGCTTCGTCTCCCTGGGAGCGCTGGGTCTGAACAAAACCCTTCTGGAGGGGAGTTCTGCGCAACAGCTTTCTGGTGCACCTGCCTTTTTGGCTGGTAACTTTTTACCGTCCTTTAAACCAAAGAGAGTTCATCTGGTGCCCAGGAAAAACTTGTGTGTGTCTTTGAGGACCTGGCCTAATGGAAAATTGAGTTTTTTGAGGAGAGAATTGGCTGGACACTAGTTTTACTTGCGCACAGTAAGCTGGAATCAAGCTCACCCCTTCGGTGTGCGTGTTTTGTTTTTTACAGACGTTCAAGTGTTCATTTAAGGTTTCCATAAAATATTAGGGTCCTATTTAAATAAGCTTTTGTGCGAGTCAAGTCCAACAGTGAACCAAAGAGAACATTTGTAGTGCTAGCATGTTGCTGAAATTAACTGGAGATCCCCAGACAGGTACCAGCAAAATTTTTTTTTGCATTTGAAAGGTACCACGTCTCTGAGAACGGAGTTCCTGGTGGCTTACTGGCCTCAAATACTGTATGTTGACTTGGGCACTAATAGTCCTTATTTCACTCGTAAAAGACCAGCAGTTTTTAAGTGCTGGGGATTCATGGAGTAATTATAAGTTATCTGTGTGAAATGAAATTAAGAAAAGCAAATGTATTATTAGCTCAACTATTGCTTTATAGAGCAACACCAAAGGTGTTCTGCTCTTGTATTGGAAACTGTATTAAGGTTCCTCTGCTCTTCTCCCCCATAAAAACTTGAAAATTGCTTTCATAACGCAGTAAAATCAAGAGTTTTTAAGAGAATGCTAATAGCAGGATAAGGCAAGGTTTAATGAAACCAAGCTCCTTGAAGACATGATAAATACTGTGTTGAATTAAGAGGGAAAAAACCAACCCTAAAAAACCCCAAACACCCAAAAGCCCTGAAAGGGTTTAACAATCTGCAGTGTTTGTTCTGTGCCAAACTCAGAGCAATGTGTCATCAGTGAAACCAAGGTGGCGTTGCTTTCGCTCAGGCTCTCCCGCACTGCTCCAAGGATGCACTGTTGAGGTTGCAGGCACTTAGTGGGATATCTTTTATGAAAGCCCTTGTTCTATAATTTATTAATTCTAGTGAGAGCACTTCTATTGATCTTTTTCAAACCTGGAACTTGACTCCAAATTGTCAAGATACATGGCCTGACTTTTGGTCTGCAATTCACTGTTGCTTGCACCGAAGGGAAGCGAGGGCACAACACTACTGCTCTCCTTTAGGGAGCGTTTTACACCACTGTGCTGTGGCGTAAACGGCTGCCTACGCTGCAGAGGAATGGGACATCATTCCTGTCGTCTTGATGGCAGAGGTAGGGTGGTCAGCACTCCTGGGGGGCCTGGTAGCACTCTTCAAGCCTTGCAACAAGCACCTAAATATACCAAAGATTGGAATCTTTTCTTCGTCACGCTTTACCCTGCAGATGTACAGTGCAGTGATCCTGTCTGCGTCGGATTCTCTTGACCCTTGGCTTGTCCTCGCCAAATTGAGACCTTCCGTGGTCATTCCTTTGCAATCCCACACGTTGTGTTTGGGGAGAGAATAGGGCATGAGGAGACGGTGTCACTTTTAATGTTTCAAAGCAACTAAATCCTCAGGATCTGTTGTGGCTTTTACCTCATTCGCGTCACGGAAGGCTGTTCCGGAGCAGAGCAAAGAGCGTCGCGGACCGATGGGCTCAGTCCTCGCCCCGCCAGAGCTTCTGGTCCTTCCCACCACCTATGCTGAGATGTGCCTACTCTGTGTATACACCTGTATTCCAGTCTGTAGTAAGGACAGTAACTAGCCGTTGTACAGTGACAGAGAACATGGGGTGCCAGCTTGGACTTCTCGTATTCCAGTACCTGACCCAATGCCACCTGTTCGGCACAGGAACAAGCCAAAGCATTACTTGTATGTTTGGAGATGCACTTTTATGAATGTAGTTTATATCGCTCTTTTTTAGCTCTTTTTACATCATGTAAACGGTGATGCCTCATACTTTTTTTTTTATTTATATCGTAAAAGATCATATTTGGTGATTTTTATATATATCGACTCGACTGTTATGGGGTTAGGGGGGAGGATGGGAAATAAATTTGACGCCTTTATGAATTTAAAAAAGGAAAAAAAAGCAGCTGGTTTTGCAGAGAATTTGCTGATGGTTTATAATGAGTAGAGCCAAGCCAAAATGCCGCCTTTGTTTCCTCACAGCCCTCTCGATTATGGAAAAGGAAGATCTGGATTCCTAAGTCCACTGCTACGGTGAATAAGCTTGGGGGCATCTCTTAAGATGGCCCTGGCAGCAAAAAAGTTTTAAGTGGACATAAATGTAATGATACCTCTAAATTGAATTACATCTGGCCTCTTTATCCTGGAAAAAACTGGGAATAAACTTATTTAGGGGAGGGTGGAGGAGGAGTGCCAGGCTAACAGTAAGCTATTGTGTCCATTCCAAATGTCACGTCGTGTTTTCTGCTGTTCCTTCCAGGGAGGGATGTATAGTGAATATTGAGCATGGGGATCCTTGATGGAAGGCGCTGCAGAAATGGAGAATATCCTGTTTGAAGAAAAATATCTTGCAGGAGTCTCGTTATCCTGAAACAGTTGAAACTGAGCTGGAAAATGTCTTGAGATTCCCATCAGAGAGGAACTTGGGAGAACGGGGGATTTGGCTGTCCCTGAGCTTGTCAGGAAACAAACTCCTGGCATTTTGGTCTCGGTGTGACGATTCTGTGCATTCCAGGTTATTCGCTTGTTCTCCAGTAAATCTAATCTTTGCCTATTCTAGTAGGTTGCAGCAATTTGGATTTTTTTTCTTTTTCCGCATTTTTGGAGTAGCGTTCCAAAGGACTTGAAGATGCTCGAAGTCCCATTGCCATTAATTACCGAAACAAATTGACCGAGAGGGAAATGGGTACCTGCTCAGGTGACACATGTTCTCTCCAGGTGCCCAGAGAGCCAGGATGAGTTGTGAAACCTCAGTAAATACCCATTCCTCCTCAGAGGAGCTGTACGGGGGGCTGAATGAGATCCCAGCGATGGGTGCTTGGGTTCATAGCTGCTGGATGGAAAGGTTTTATGTATTTGAATATGTACAGTCCTGTGGCTGTCACCTTGGCACCTGCTCTTGAAGCTGGGAGTATTCAGTCTGTCAATTTTTAGAAAAAAAAGAGGCGTCCACTGTGGTTTAATGGCATTTGGGCTTCAGGTCTTTCAACCCCAGCCTCATTCAGGAGCAAATCTTCCTGAGCAGCTCTGAATTTCCCGGTTAGAAGAGGTAGATGTGCCTGGGGGGCAGTGCAGAAATGAAGAAAAGGACTTTGTCTGTCGATAGCTGTCGGACATACGCTGTGCAGAGCAGGGAGAAACGGCTTTAACCTGGATTGTGCAGAAGACCTTGAACCAGTAGTCTATATATACCGACCGGGGGCTTGCAGTGCAAAGCCAGGCCAATGTATCGTTTTATTTACAATAAAATTATCATTTATATGAAAGCCTTTCTGGTGGTTGTTTGCGGTACAGTGTCTCTTACTTCCTGTGGAAGTGATGCCTCAAGTGAGTAAGACAATTAGCTAGTTTTCCTTCTAACCGAGGACCTTAACTTAGAAGAAATTTTTTCCTTTCAGGAATTTATTCTTTGGGACAGATGGAGCAGTATCATACGTGGGAAGCATTGCTTCTTGGGTCAGGTAAGGCTGCCTCCAAGGAAGGTCCCGTTTATCCATTTTCACTCCTCGAAGGGAGAGGTAGAAGGGCTCCATCCCTTTTGTTAAGCGCGTAAAAATCACGACATCTTCACTTCACCTCGCAGGAGAGCAGCTGAACTGGTTTGTTGGTTCTTCGTGTGGAGATCCTGCTGCTGGGGAGCAGGAGCAGAGGTTTGCACGTGGATTTTGCTGCGGTGGTGAGTTCTTTACTCCAGGTCTTGGTCTGTAAATGTTCTTGATACACGGGTGCCCAACAGGGTAGATTGTCCTCAGGTGGGGAAAGGGCAGTTGGCAACAAGACCAGGAGGAGATGGTTGGTACGATAACGCCTGATTCCCTGCTGTGTTCTGCTTCGGTTGGGAACTTTTGGGAATGCTCCAGAGCGTCTCGCTAAGGGGTAACTCCAGCTCTAGCTCGGGGAGCCAGGGCAGCTGGAAAATGTGTTTATTTTAAATAAACCTGCAAACAGTTGAAGGTTCCTGAATTGTTTCTCCTTTGAGTGTGTTGTCCGGTCATTTTAGAAAGCAAAAATTTGGAGAATTAAGGACTCTGGACTTCAGACAAATGGGAGGTGTCATGAGCTTGCTTCCAGAACTGCAGCCTTCCAGCAGAAGTGGAGGAATCCGGGCAGCCTCGCGTTGAGCGCGCCAGGCGTTTGGGACAGGATGAGCTGTGCTGTCCCGGAGTAAGGCAAGGGAAAGGGTAACCACGGTTCCAAATATTTTCAGGCTTTATTTTCTTTCCAGGATCCTATCTTAGGAAAGGACAGAAATAGTGCTCCTGTGAAATTTGTCTACACTAATAGCTGAAACGCTCATTTTTTCCTGGTGCTGCTCTGCCTGTTCATGCAGCTCCGAGTCTTTGGGGTCCCAGTCACTTAAGCAGTGGTTTGGATGCTGCCGTGGTCCCCTGAGATGCTGGCCTTGTGGGCCCTAACCGCAGCCTTCCCTCTGATCGCCTTTTCCCAGGACATGGTGTAGCTTGTTGCTATGTTAATTAAACACGTAAATATTTGTTAATATAAAATATGAACAAGAATAAACGGGTTAACGAGCTGATGCAATAGAAACCCCAGCTCATGGAACAAGCACATGCGTGGCGCTTGTGTGCTCTTCCAGAACAGATGAGAACCAGACAAGTGAAGCTGTCCCAGAACAAAAATGTCGTGTGGAACCAGAAATAACCACCTCCCACTGCTTCTCGACACCCTCCTCGTGTGTGTTAGAACTCGAACATCCTGCCTGTGCTGAAGGAAGAGCTCAGAAACTCTCCGTTCCCTTGGCTGGAGTTCCCGTGCCAGACTGAGGAGGGACTGGGAGAGGGGAATGGCTGGAGGCTGGAAGGTGGAAATGGTCAGCCGTGAAACACTGACCAACGGACAAAAGAAACAGAGCCCAGAATCCGCTGCCTTTTTTATTTCTGGTGTTACATGCACAGTGTGGCTCAGGGGAAGGTGCCTGAAGGTATGTTTCCTCTTTACATCCAGTTCTGAAGCAAAGATCATTTAAAATCTCTGAAGAGGTTGGCTGTGCTGCACCACCGTGTCCCTTTCTGTGAGGACAGTAAAGTCTAAACTAGGAACAGTGTCTTCTGGATTTAATACTGCCTGGGTGTGGGTGTCTTGCATTCTCTCCAGGAAATGCTGGCACGGTTTGCTGTCATCTCACTCGTTCTGGTGCTGATCTCTGCCTAGGGCTCTGGGTCTTGTCCAAAACTGGACATCTGCATGGTATGGATGTATATGGATTCTCACTGATTCTTTTTTTTTCCCCAAAACAGTTTTTATTACGTGAATCTATTTTTAGGGTCTGTAAAAGGCAGGTTGGTGGCAGAAGCCTCGAGCTCATGGGGAAGCAAGCTGTGGTGTGTGCAGCATTGATAAAGGTTGGTTGTTGCTTCTCAGTCGTGTTGTTTCTTCGGTGGCAAGGCCAGACCTGTGCTTCGGAGGAGAGGCAGCGCAGGTGGCAGTGTGCCGTTTTCTGTGCTCAGCTAAGGGCTGGTTTAAGCGCTGCAGCCGTCATCGACGTACCCTGGCACAGCCCTTGTGCGGCTCTTAAAGCTGCTGGTCCTGAGCTCTCGCTGCGTCGCCTCACAACCCTGAGCGAGCTGTAGCATCCTCTGCTTCGGCTGCAACTTTTGCAGCTCCACTGTCTCCTGTGTGCTGGAGCAGCAGAAAGAAGCCCCACCAGGGACCAGGTCGTGGCTTGAAGGGAACTTGAAGCAGCTCATCTCAGCACAGCCGCGTGCCAGCTCTGTAGCATCCTCCAGTAGGTTGCAGGCAGTATGTCTCTCTCTAGCTCTTGCTTTGCTTGCCAAATGCTTCAGGGTTCTTTCTGAACCCAGCTGGCTGGACAGCCTCTGTCTCCGTCTGGCTCTGAACCATCTCGGTGCCGGGCTGGCGTGGGGTGCCGCTGTGCGGTGCCGCTGTGCAGTGCTGCTCAGCCTCAGCAGGGGGAGCGCAGAATGCTTCCCGAGCCCATGGCTGGCTCCTGAGCACTCTGAAATCTCAAATAAAAAGCTGTTAAAATGTTTGGCAACTCATATATGCTGAGAACCTGTGGTCCTTCTTCTCTTCATGGGTATTTACACCATTTAATCTTACCCCCAAGTATGGGCTCTGAACATCCTGAATCTCTCCCCGTATGTAGAGAGTGCTGGTTCAGCCTGGGAGGCTGCTGGAGCAAGAAGAGACAGCCCTGGTGCTTAAAGATGGAAATTTGAAGTGAGGGTGTTGCAGTAAGAAGTCACCGTGTCTGCGCAGAAGCAGGATTTTTGCACGTGTTGTCTGAAAGGTACGCGAAGGGTGTGGGTGACTCGGAAAGGTTTCCAGTCCCGGGGCATGAGATTAGCTCTCATCATAAAATCAGCTGGGTTTTAGCTAAACTCTAGGGACAAAGACAATGCTTTGGCCTTTTATTTTTTAACCTGTTTTAGAGCAACCTCACAGTTGGGGACATGTTAAGCTGGGGCTTCTCTAGCGCTGCTGGGAAAGCGTGCGCTGTCATTGTGCAGTGCACCGCCTTTGAAGTGTATCAGGCAGATAAAATAATCTCAAAGCATTTAAAACATCTTCCCAAGTGTGCCACCGCTAGGATTTCTCTGCGTGCAGAGCCTGGCGCGTTCATCGGGGGAGCAGGAGTTCGCCGTTCGCTGCTTTGTGCGCAGCAGCCATCCTGTGGAACGAAGCTGCAGCGACCGTCTCACCCCCGCGTGATCCTGATGCTCGTCCGATCGCTGTGCTGCCTGGGTCGGTTGCTGCAGCCTGTTCGGTGATGTATAACCTGGTCGTTCGTTCCTGCTCTCAGAATCAGAAAGCGATGGTAGAACAGGCTGGAGATCTCACAACCCTTGTCCTTGCCTGTGCTCCCTCCATTTGTGCTGCATCAGCGAGAGTTGGCTGTGCCCGGCTGGGAAGGGGGTAGGTAGGGGGTGGTGGGTGCGACTGTCTTTTGGCAAAATCCCAAATTTCGGTATTGGAGAGGGAAGAAGTGGATCGTTGTTCCTCTTGCCTAATGTTCTCTTTTTAACTGAAAGCCCAATATTTAAAAGCTGGGGTTTTTTTCTCCCTTCCCCAACCCCAAAATCACCTGGAATCGTTAAAAACGCTTTGTACCCGCAGCCCTGCTGTGCAGCGAAGAGAGCAGCCTGCCGAGGTGAGAGAATCGGGAAGTGAGGCCGGCAAGAAACAGGAAACGAAAGAGAGGAGGCTGCTTTCATTTTCTAAGCCGGCCTTGGGAAGGAAGGGGCCGCAACCCCAACAGCATCACGAGACCCTCGCCGCAGAGCAGCGGCCGCGTGGTTTCTGCTTTATGACAGTGGATGCTGCAGGGCTGCTCGGGAAGCGGCTTTTGTTACGGTGTAAATCTGCCGCCTGCGTGTCGGTGCGAGGAGCCGGCAGCACCTGCGTGATGGGGACAGTTAAAGCACCTGGTGAGGCTGAAACTGGCGTGGAGCCTTGCCGGGGTCTCGTGTGTGGTCCCCGCTCTGCTGGCGATGTAAATCCCCACCCAGAAGAGCTGACAGACCTGTGCTTTAAAAAGCTCTTTACTAAAAAGAAAACTTGGCCAGCAAGAGGGACTGTAGGCTCCTGGGGTCACCCAGCATGTCTCTGCCCCCAGGTCCGGTGCGGCTTTGCCAGCGGGAGAGCTGCCGAGATGCTGCCCGGCTGCGGGCGCACCCCCAGAGGGACCCGCATCAAGGGAGGAGGACCCGTGACCTGGGTTAAGAACTCGTCTCTGTACCATCTGTTCCCCTGGGACTCCTGTGGACCACCCGTACCCATCTTTTCCCTCTCGGTCCTTAGCTCCTGTTTCCGTGGCTGTGTCTGGGTTCTCCCGTGCCCAGCGGGTGTTATCGGGGATGGATCTCGCTGTGGATCGCAAAAGCTGTTCCTCTGCTGGTACTTTCTGTCCTGTGTTGGCTCTGAAAAACCTAATTCCCGTATCGTTTGAAAGATGTGGGGTTCCTGCGTGCTTACTCTTTCAAGCTAGTCCTACAAATCGTGCGTGGAGGAAGGAGGTAAATGATAATTAAACCCCACTCACCTGCTTCCCCTGGTCTCTCCAGCCCGGCAGCTCTCAGTGGGCTGTTGATTTGTACGGACTGCGCTGTCCAAATGTCACAGCTCAGCACACGGGGGTGACCCAAACCGGACCTGCCCCAGTCCCCCCAGCTCTGGTGCCCGTCCTGCCCCTTGCACCACCTGCAGCATCTGCTCCCAGAGGCAGGGAACGATATTGACACGGAGGGGAAGCGAGTGAGCCATAAAATGTGTGCGGGGCAGAGGGGTGGATCTAATTCACGCAACGGTGGAGTCCCTTGGAGGATGATCTGGGTTCCAGGTGGGAGCTGGGGTGTGCAGCTCAGGGGGGTAATGCTGGCGCGCGATTCAAAATCCTGGGTTCGGTCCCCAAAGGGCTGCTCTGCCTCAACCATGGCGTTACAAGAGGAATAATTTCTCCGTCCTGTGTGGGTGGAGGTGCTTTCCACCTGGGCAGTAAGAGGCAAACCTACTCCCACCTCCCCAGGACCCCGGGAACACAGGACAAGACAGGGAAGGCTCAGAAACCTTGTATTACAAAAATAAAAGAGCGCATGGCGCAGTGTCACGCGTGAAGCTGCCGGGCTGGGCTCCAGCGCAGAACGTACCAGTCGAAGGCAAATATAAAAAAGACAGACACTGATAAACGGTCGCAGGGCGACATCCTTAAGGCTGAACAATCCCAGCTGAACTGAGCTGATGTAAACCAAAGACCCTCCTTATTCGGAGCCCCAGCAAGGCAGGATTGGTGTGGCAGGAGCTGGGAGCTCTGCTCTGACTTATGGGCAAGGTCGGCCCCCCCCCCAGATCATCTCCTTTTCCATGGTGGCAGGTCTGAAATGTGGGAATAGGACTGGGGTTCCCCTGGGGGCTTCTGGTCTGATCTTACCAGGGAGGGGGGCCTGCAGAGAGAGGGCTTTGGGTGGGGGGACTCCACCCTGTCACCTCTGCCCTGTCCTCCTGGTCTGTAGGACCCCTCTGAGCATCCTGGGCTGTCCCCCTTCCCACCCACAGGCCCTTGGGTCCCCTTTGCTTTCCATCAGCTCAGTTAGCCCCCAGCTCAGCACCGCTCCGTGCCATCCCTGCGGGGCTCCAGGGAAGGGGGGGCTGGCCCCACTCACGCCGTCTTGGTCCCCCCGCTCTCCACTTCCTTGTGCACCCACAGCTCCTTGTGCTGCTTGCGCCCGAAGCCCTCGTCGTAGTTGCCTTTACTCTTGAAGAGCTGCTGGAAGTGGGGCTTGCAGTAGAACTCCCCGTGGAGCGCCGCGTAGCTGCCCAGGCTGGGGACGGAGGCAGGGTTAGCCGGGCATGGGGTGGCAGGACTTGGGGGGATGCTCGGGGACACCGGGGCAGGGGAGGAAGGAGGAGGGAACACGCAGGAGGGGACCTTTAGAAAGGGGCAGCTGCTCCCTCCAGCTGGCGTGGGATGTAAACGTCTGTAAGGAGAGGGGGGGTCCCGCAGGGCAGCTCAGCCTTGGAGGAAGCTCTGGCTCAGCTCCATGTTACCGTGGGGCTGCTCTCGAGGGGAAAATCTCTTCTTCCCGACCAGGTGGGATTTAGCTGAGTCTTGGGACCAGATGGGCAGATAAACCCTTTTGCTGTGGTGAGTGGGCTGGGGGTTTTAGCTATGGTCCAGGAGGAGGGGCTGGGATGGGTGGGTGGGTGCGCTATTTGGAAGGACCCCCCCACCCCAGGCAGTGACACCCACCCCCTTGCCATCGGCGAGCCCCGGCGCGGCTCACCTGAGCTTGGTGTGGCAGTGCTTGCAGCAGAAGCAAGCGTTGTGGAAGACGAATTTATCCGCCACCAGCCGCTCCATGGGGTAGACGGTTTTCTGGCAGGCGGTGCACATCTCCTTCACCTGCGCCTTCAGGCTGAAGGACTGGGCAAGGGGAGACCAAAGGGAGAGAGGGTGAGGAAGGGGTTTGGGAGATCCTGTGCCTCTTCCCTAGTATCCACACTGCCGTTTTCTGGAGCGTTGGATGGCGTGAAGCAGCCCCATCTCCCCTCGCCCTCCCTGTACCCCCCCCCCGCTGATGCTGAGCCTCGGGCTTTTGGTTCTCCCCCCCTCGCCGTGAGTCGGTGGGATGCGGGAAAGCTGCAGGTACCTTGGAGCGCTGCACCGTGCTGCCTCCTGAGCTGTTCTTTGCCTCCTAAGGAGAAAAGAAATTAAAATGAGAGCCAGGACCGACCAGCCTGGGTTTGTGGGTTTGTGCGGGCGGCTGAGCTGCAGGACCCTGGGGCACGCACGTGGCGACCATCCCTGAACTCCCTTGCCCGGAGGCTGTGACCTCCTCCTGTGCGAGTTGCTTCCTGCGCTGTGATGCTTTTCCCGAAGAGAGAAGGAAGAGAGGAAATTAGAAAAAGAGGAAAAAAAACCATTCACATATTGCAGAGAAGGAGCTCGGCAGCAGGAGGCCGTGGGACTCGCCCGGGGCTGCGGGGCAGAGCACCCAGCTCTCGGTCAGCGCTACGTCTCGGATGCAGGAGCCTGTCGTGGTTTTGCTTTTTCCCCATCCAAGGTCCAGCAGACCTTTGTCGTGGTGGCAGCACCCGAGCGCAGAGCCAGGAGGTGCCACAGCGTGGGCACCGCAGGGCACAGCCCGGGGTCACAGCCCTCCGTTGCTCCCAGCAGCCGCTGGCAAGCGGCTCTCGCCATCGGCAGGCATCGATCACTGTCCTTGGCTACCCAGTGTCCTGGGGAGCCCTGTCCTGGGGGACAGCTGGGGACTGTGTCCCTGGGGACTCTGATGGGCAGAGAGAGGGAACGGGCTTTGCCGAGCGGCTGCAGCACGATCCCCCGGCAAACCCTCTCCGTGACCTGCACCGGCACATCGGCGCTGCCTCGCGTCGCCTCCCAGCAGCTCTGCTTTGGTGGGAGCTGCTGCTCCTGCTCCTTCTGGCCAACAACCGTTTACCCCAAGGGCTGCAGAGGGATAATTAACCCTTCTCTCTCCCAGGGCTCTGGCGGTGCTGCCTGGGTGAGTCTTTGCCTGCAGTTGGAGGGTGGCAGACCGCCAGTTCCCCCGGGGTGTAACGGGGGTACCCCTCGCTCTCGCGGAGCACGTCGTGCTGGTTGAGCACCTCAGCGGATGTTTAGTTTCGGAGTTCCTCTGCCAGCCCCGTTATCAGCCCGTCGCGCTGCTGCGCTGCACAGGAAGCGCCTGCGCTGTAGCGAGATCGAAAAACCTTCCGAGTCCCTGCAGGCAGAGGGGCAGCGGGGCACGGTCCGTGATGGAGACGCTCCGTTGCCTTCTGCAGCGTGTCGGGGGCGGATGCTGCTCCAGACCCTGCAGCTGCGAGAGGAGCGATGGGGCAGGGAGATCCCAGCACGGCGGTGCCTGTACCTCTGCCCCCAGGGGCTCGGAGCGGGGTCTCTGCCTGCTCTCCCATCTGCAGCTGCAACAACTCATCTCCTCCCAAACCATCTCCCGCTTGTCCCCTTCTCCTGCCCCACGGTCCCGCACCCTCCCCGTGCAGCCACCCATGGGGTCAGCCACCTGCAAGTGTTTCATCCTGCCTTTGCGCTGGTGAAAATGCTCCTTTCTTCTTTCCAACAGTCAGAATCAAGGGGACAAATGTATTTTAGCGAGTGTGGACCAGCCAGGACTGCTTTGCCCCTCGGTGCTGTTTGTTCCCAAGGCTGGGGCAGCGTGACCCCAGCACATCACCGCCCTGCCACCTCCTCCGTCCTCATGCTGCAGCGTTAGCTCTGCGCTGCCCCGTCTCCCTGCCCCTCATCTTCCATCCCCGCTCCTCCCGCTTGGTCCTTCCCCACCGTTCCTCCTCTGTATTTTTGGAAACGGTTTGTCTAAGAGGCGCACAGGAAACTCTCCCTTCGCTGAGCTGCCTCTTCAGACGCTTCCCAGCTGCTCTGGTGGACGGAGGTCAGGGACGTGATTTTCCTCTCCCTCCCCGGCGGCTGGAGGATGAGCCAAAGTCAACAGCGGGACACGGGCAGCGAGGACGCTCGAGCCGTGTAAAACCGGTTGCGTCCCTCGACGCTGGTAAAACAACCGCAGGTGCTCCCCCGGGGTTAGGGTTCAGTGTTTTACTGCTTCCAGGCTCAGCTGACCAGCGCGACGGAAAGCGCTGCCTCTCGGGAGCGGGAACGCATCCGTTCCCAAGGCTCCAGGCAATCCGCCGTCGCTCGTCACTTCTCGGCAGCCTTCTGGCTCCGCTCGGGCACACTATCTATTTCATATCTGATATCTCCTCCCTTGGGGAAGGGCCGTATCCTGTCCCAGCAGGAGATGTTCTTGAACCTTTATGTTTTTCCATCTCCAATCGCTCCGCTCCTAAGCAGCTCGCCTGCTCTCAGTTGTGATGGCAGAACGCCATGGAAACACAAACAAACAGACGGCAACTCGAGACGGGAGCAGGGTGAGCGGCTCTGGACGGACCCGAGCCTGGACGCTGGCGTTGCGATGTGCTCAGCAAACAGCACCTTCTGCTGGAACGTCCCTGATCCCGGTTCTGCTGTCTGAGCAGCAGTGGCTGTGCCTTTGATCACCCGACAACGTCAGATCCAGAATACAGCTTCCGTACACAGCCCTCCGGCCCCGAGAACAAAACCCGGGCTGAAATTCTCCTACAAACCGCGGAGGATGCTACGTACATGCGTCGGGGGCGGGCTGGCGGGTCCCGTGGCCTGGAACATGGTTCCTTCCCCTCCTCCGTCTGTTTAATCCTGAGCTTGAAGTTGGTGGGACGATGTTCCCTGGGGAGGTGTCGAAGACAGAGCTCTTGCAACACCTGGGGAGGAAATGTCAACAGGAGCGTGGCTGGTTTCATCACCCCGAAACCGGCAGCTGAGCAGGAGCTGGGGCACGACACCGGCACGCTCGGAGCTGCCTCTGCGGGGTCCGTGCAGCCTCGTGGGGATTTTTTGAGGGATCTGAGAGATAGAGGCACACCAGGCTGGCCTGGGTTCTGGAATACTGCTGGGTTTTAGGAAGCTGGCGGGTGATGGGGGGCACTGGGATGAAGGTAGCATACGGCTCTAGTCCTCTTTCCCATGGAGAGATACTGGGCTAGGGTGGGAGAGGGCTGCTGGAAGCACGAGCAGAAGGTGATGTGGTGGCTTCTGCTCCAAACCCACGCGTGGAAGCCAGCTGCCAGGCACTGGCCGAGCCGTTAGCAGCGATGCTGCGACTCCTGGCCAGAGCCAAGGCCACAAAACCAGTGCCCGGTGTTTCACTAACGTACCCGCTCCAGGAGGGTGTTGCTGGAGCGAGGACTGGGGTTTTAGTCTAATTTTAGCCCAGAAAAGCCGTGCTGAACAGGGCGGATCGCAGCTCAGTAGAGCGAGTGACGGGGATTTTGCCTTCTCGGAGGAGCCCACGTTGCCTTTAGGCGGAGGTCTGTGAGCTGGGCTCTCCGTGTGACCCCGGGGGATGCGCTTGACAGGTCTCGGACCAGTTTTAACGCGGCGCGTGAAGAAAACAGCAGCGTTGCAAGTTACCCCTTTTTGGTAAAAACAAGCTGCAAAGGCACCGAGAGCTCCTCAGGGGTTTTTCCCCATGGCACCTTACCTTCGAAACACCCATAAAAGGTCAGGCTCGAGGAGCCCTGGTTTGCATAGGCAAGGCGAGAGCCGTGGGGCTGAGCAGAGGATGCCGAGGGAGGAGCAGTGCAGGGAATCGAGGGCGAAGGGGCGGCTGCGCAGCTCTGCTGGCATGGGGGCTGGCAAACCAGCACCCCCCTGCGCCTGCCGGGGGCTGCTTTCCACTCCCCTTCAATCCTCTTTCTCATCATGTCACCCCAAAAACTTTCCTGCTGCCCCAGGGCTGGGGCAGACCCTGAGACAGCCCTGGGGTGGGAGACGCGCCGGGGGGAGGGATTAGGGCGGGGGTGTCTCCGCGATGCCCATCTCGTGGTGGCATTTGCAAATGTGCCCTGGCTTTGGGGGGGCTGTTTGGCTGCTTAAAAAGTCCCAACACCCAGCAGTCGACACCAGGCTTGTGTCGTACCCAGGAAAGCACCCAAAATCCGTGGCTGCTTTCAGAGCTGAGACCTTCGTTCCAGGTCCCGAGCAGCGGCTGGTGAGCTGGGCTCCCCCTGGCAGCCCTGGGGGGCTGGCCGGCCCTCGTCACCGATTTTCACAGCCTTGTCTGAAAATACAGCTCCGATTTTACCTAAATCATTTCCCGTCTCCTCTGCGGTCGGCTTGTTATTTCCTGCTCGCCGAGCGGGGCAGATGGCAGCGTGCAGGCGGCTGCTGCCGTACCCGGTGCGTGCCGGCGGCTGGGGCAGAGCCGGCTGAGGAGCAGCTCGTGGTCCAAGCCCACAGCCCCTCTCTGCCCCCATTCCTGGGACAGGACCTCCCCTCATCTCTGGGGTCTGTACGGTGCCTAAAGCCCAGCGCAGACCCCAGGGGCAGCTCTGCTCCGTTCCCCATGCACCTCTCTAACGCGGATGCACAGTTCACCTGCCTTTCACCTTCTCCCCCATCTGTGCCCCAAACAGCTCTCCACCCCCAGCTCCCCTTCCTCTTCCCTCGCAGCTCATCTTCCTCCCCTACCGCAGCCGCTTTCTCCCCCTTGGTTTCCCCAGTGGCTCCATCATCCCTCTCTTGCCCTTCCCCATACACACACTCCCGAGCTCCTTCCACCCCCTTTGTTCCTTTGCTTTTTTTGCGCCCCCCCTATCCCACTTATCCAACCCCCTGCCTTGATGCTCTCCACCCAGCCCCATCCTCCTGGTCTCCATCCTCTTGGCATCCCTCCATGCACGTACCCCGCTCGCAGCCTCCCGCCCGCGCTCTCCCAGCCTCCGTTCCAAGCCAGAGGTTCCCCTCGGTGTAGCTGCCCTACAGGCGTGAGCAGAAGCTGGTAAATGTCCTTCCTGCCGAAGGACGGGAGGCGAGAGGAGAGATCTCCAAGGGGAAGGGTGTGCTGAAGCGATAAGGGAAGCAGAAGTTAGCGACCGCAGGAGGGTCTCAGCTGTGTCACCGCTCTCCCGAGGAGGTGTCAGCCCGCACGGGGTGGGAGGTGAGCCCCAGGGAGGCAACACAAGCCTCCACGGGTGGAGGAACCCCGGTGACACAGGACGTGGTGCCACGCTGATGCTGGGAAGCCTTCACGAGGGCAGCCTCCAGCGCACAGTGGGGGCTCGCTGATGTTCTGAGGAGCGCAGGGGGCATCTGTGACACAGAAGAAAGCCGGTCCAGGTCTCTACGGTGGAGGCTGGCGCCGGAGCTGCTAGATCTGACCTCTCCACACCTCTGTTCCCCAAGGCTCCTAACCAATCTGCGCAGCCTGGGGAGAGCGAGACCCAGGACGGTCCCTCTCCCAGTTACCACCAGCATGGACACCTCAGGACAAGGTGAGAACCCATCTGCGTTACAGCCTCCCTTCTTCCTGCCCCTCCTGGGAGCACCTGGTGGCTGTTGTGGCCAAAACCCTCCTTCTCCAAGGGATCCAGGCTCGTGTCGTCTGCCCAGGAGGATGGAGCAGCTCTGATGGCAGCGCCGGTGGCTCCAGAGACGTGGCACCGCGGCCAGCGGGATGCACATGGTGCCCGCGATGCCAGCTCTGCCTGTCCCGGTGATCCCCGGCAGCTGCTGGTCCTGCTCTGGGGCTTTTGTGGTGACCTCAGCAAGTCGGTGTTCAACTGAGGACCTTGGGGTTGGAGCTTGTCTGGAATCCACAGGGGACCTGTACTTGGAGAGGTGCTGCGGCACTGAGCAGGGAGCAGGCTGGGGTGAGGAGGAGGGTGAGGAAGGCACCGTTCATCCCAGAAGCTGCTCGGTCCCAGAGCTTTTGCCTGACAGCCTCTCCCGTCCCCTCTCGCCTTCCTACAGATGTGGGGAGAAGGAAGCACCTGGGGTGGCCCCTCGGGGACGCCCGGGCTGCCCTCGCTGCTGCGCCATCCCGCTCCCAGCGCGCCCCAGCCCGGCGCAGGCTAATGGCCTCTCCGAGAGCCGCTGGGTTTCCGGCACAGGAAAGCAGCAGCGTGACTGCGGAGGGCGAGGGGCCCCTTTCTGCCGTATGGTTCCCATTAGCTCCCTGTGAAGTGGATGTTTACCGCTGGGATCGCCGCACCGTCACAAGAGGCTCTCCGAAGGGCCAAGCACAGTGTGGGGGATCCGAGCCCCTTCCTCCTCCATCCCGGGGGGACGCGGAGCATCCCCGGCGGCACGGCGTGGCACGGGCAGTGGCTCAGCGCCTCGGAGGGGCTGGCAAGCCCCAGGAAATCGGGGGCTAAGCCAATTGCTGGGGGGACTGATGTCCCCAAGACCATGTGCAGGATTAGTGCAGCCGACGCAGGACGGGCTCTGACCCTCTGGATCCACGGCTGGCACAGCCCGTGGGGTCTCTGCGTGGGGAGGAGGTGAAGAGGAGCTGGAGGAGCCTCTCCCGAGCCTGGGAATCCTCCAGCTCACTGCCCCGCTGATCCCTGGTTCTGCAGCCTTGCGGCCTCATGGCCAACCCAGCGTGGTGCTGAGTCGGTGTCGGACGGGCCAGTGCCAGAACCGGGCACGGCACCGCCGGGAAGGGGGCACAGCGTCCCCAGCACGGCTTTGGCTTCTCAGGCATGGAAAGAAACAGAGAGCTGCAGCCTGGGGGAGAGATGGAGGGAGGCTGGTGGTCATGGCTCAACTTTCAGACCATGGAAGACCTCAGTTCAGCTTCAGATCTTGGCTCCGTGTGTGGCTTCAAGCCAACTGCTTGGACCTCACCAGCATTTGGGACCCAGGGCAGGTCCCTGCCGGCTGGGCGCAGGATGGAGGACTCCAGGGAGGAGCAGCGGACACCACCATGCTGCTCATGGGGTTTCTGGAGAGCAGCCCCACCACCCGGACCTGCGTCCCTGCCCGCACCCCACGGCACGGAGCCAGCCTGCCCCACTCATCCGCTTCCCATCCACGTCCTGCGCCCGGGCTGCCTCTTGAAAGGCTGCCAGTGGGCAGGAAATCTGCAGCCGAAATGCTGAGGGATGCTGACAAGGAACAGTTGTGGGGAGGAACAGGGCTGCCTTTGTCACTGCAACAATGCGGGACCCGCACGGGCCAGGAGGGAGCCCGAGGGAAGCCCCTGCCCACCCGCTCCCCCACCTTCACCCCGGCCTCGGCTGGCCGCCTCGAAGGACCTGGGTGAGGGGGACCGGGCGGGTCCCCAGCCCCGGCTGCTCAGCAGGAGGATGCTGCTGGGATCACGGAGCAGCACATCCCGGGGAGCGTGGCCATCCATCGATCGTGGGCTGAAGGGAGTCTCCGCTTTCTGGGGTCTCCTGCTTTGCTCGGGGCTCGGATACGGCAAATCCAGCAGAAAGGCTGCTGGGGGGGGAGAGGAGCCCCTTCTCCAGGCAGAGACAAACCCTTCCCGGTGCGGGCAGGTGACAGAGCCTGCGGCGATGGCCAGGGTGGGAGGTTCAGGTTGGACACGAGGCAAAACTGCTTCACTGGGGGAAGGGCTTGGAAGCTCTGCAGCGTGGCGCTAATTAACCTGGTGCAAACGAGCACAATAGGCAAACAGCGGGTCACGCTCCCTCCCGCCCCTTCTGTTTTTCCATAAACCCTGCTCCACCTGGAAACCTCGCGTTCTGGTTTCCTACATAGATGTACATCCATGGCATGTGTATATCCATGGGGTTATGTTCCTAGTTCTTCTCCCACCATAATATCTGCCTCCCGGAGGGATTCATAGAGGAATCCCATTCCTTATCAGTTTTTTTCGCAGCAGGAGAAGCCAATGTTTTTTAGTCTCTTCCCAGAAGGGGGTTCTCCATTCCTGCAGCCACTGCGGAGGCCTGCTGGAAGGTGAGCTGACCCGCATGCACCGCGCTGAAGGAGATCTCAGACCTTTGTGTTCAGGTACGAACACTCCTCTGGCACCCCTGAAAACATCTGGCCTGGTGTGCGCTTCCTCTGTCACCTCTGTCACGAATCCTAGATGCTCTTTCTTCTTCAGTGCCCTCCACGTGCCCTGCAGACCCTCCTTTAGCCGTTTCCAGCATTCCGGTCCCATCCTCCTGGTGCTGAGCTGGTTTTTCTCCCCATGGGCACATCTCCTGGACTCTGAACAACTTCAGTCCCTGGATCTCTCCTTGTGGAAGGATCTAAGCGTTCTCCTTCCCTTTTGCTGCCCCTTCCCTATCCTCTTTCCTGTCTCTACCTACAATAATCATTTCCTTGGGGCACTGCATCGAGTGCTTTCCTTAAATCCAGACCCACGAGGCTCTTGTCTCAGCAGTCCGTTATCACATCCAAGGAAGACACAGAGCCAACCGGACACGATCGGTGTTAGAACCACGCTGCATTTTGTCCAGCTTCCCAACACTGTCTTTGACGACTCTTCCAAGACCTGCTCCAGAAACTCACCTTTTATTGCACTGCAAGCACGGACCTGTACCTGCCTGTCATTTCCTCTTTCCCCAACCTGTAAATGTCACGTCGGCTCATCTCCCCTCGTGCAACATCACCTGTAAAACACCAGACTTTGGACTTGCATTTCCGAGGTGGGTTAGCCCATCTCTTGAGCTCTGAGAGAACCCTTCCCGAGAGCTTCTGCTGTTTCGCCGCCTGCAGACGCAGCAAGGGCAGGGCTGAGTCCTGTTCCAGGCACCCCGAAACCCAGCACAACCCCTTGCCGTGGCCCCTGCCTCCGCACCACCCCTGCGAGAGCCGCCAACATGCAGATTGCGTCAAAAAATCCTCTTCATAGGTTAAATCTTTCAAATGACCATCTTGAGCTGCCCTGTCCGTTTCAGCCTCCATCTCCATCCTCCCTTTTGGATCCAAGGTGCCGTACGAGCCGGGACAGGACCTGGTGCTCTGCGAGGCTGCGGGATTTCCGTGGAGCAACGCGTGCGCTGGGAAATGCAAACCCTGGGGAGGCTGCTGAGGCTCCTTGTGTCTGAAAACCCCCGAGCTGGCCATATGGAGGGGGTTAGGGGCACGCCAGAGGAGTGAGAAATATGGCTGAAGTGTGCTCAATAGCGATGGCGATAATCCCTTCGCCCAGATTTCGTGTTTTCCATCCCAGAGCTTTTGCTAACAGCTAGGTAAGCTCTGCAAGCCCTCCCAGATGGTGGATCAAAATGATTTCCCTGGGAAGTGAAAGGCAAACACCTCTGGGGGAACGTGGCAGCTGGCTGGCGACGGGCGACAACCCTGCAAAGGCTGAGGATGGGCGAGAAGGAAAAGCAAAACCCCATGGCCGTGTCTGACCGAAGGGGTGGCTGTAGGCTCCCTGGGCTGACTCGCTGGAGGAAACCAGAAGAGGAACTCCCTTCCCTCATGAGAAGTCTCGTGGGATTTTTTTGTTGACCAAAAAAGGTCAGGAACCTAGTTTTGAGCCATCTGAAATGTGTCCAGTGGCTTTGCAAAGCCCAAGAGGCTGGTTCTGAGGGACCCTTGCGTCTGAACGGGGAATTCGCTTCTTCCGTTTAGAAAGGACCTTAATGCTGGAGCTGCTTTGGACTAGGCTTGATGGGTTTCCCTGCAATTATTTTGTAATCTGTGTTAATAATGCTGCAGATGTGCTGCTCCTGGCCTCAAACACAGGAGAGCTCAGCTGGGGAACCAGATGTGTTCCCCGCGAGAGCCCGCACACGGTGTCTCGGGTGGACAAAGCCCAGCTCCCCAGGCTGCTGACCGATCGTGTTCTTCCAAAACTGCCACCCACACCCCAGCAGAAAACTGATCCAAACTGTGACCTACAAGGTGGCTTAGCTGGTCTGAAGTGATCCAGGGGGATTAGACAGATCAGACTGGCTCAAACGCGGTCGTTACAGTTCCAGGCTGGGACCTGGGGGACCTGGGCTTGATTCCCAGCTCTGCTGCTGATCTTGGGGTGTCAGTGGACAAATAATTTCATTTTTTCTCTTCCCTTTTCCCCCGCCGATGAAAACAGAGCTGCTCTCCTTTGTGAAGCCCTGGGAGACCCCGGGCTGATGGGGGTTATGTCAGAGCTCGGGGTATTTGTGTCGTTATTAAATCTCACAGTCGGGCAACAGCCTCCCCAGGGATGCGATGAAAGACCTGTCGCTGGAAAGCTTTAAACCCGGCTGGGGGAGGCGGCAGGAGACACACCAGCGAGAATCAGCGGGCGTTAACGAGAGGGGATAAAGGAGTCGGGATCTAACAGGTTTTCTTCCATCTCCGCTCTTTCAGATCAGCTTTATAAAATGGATCTGTCCAGCCCCCCCCCCCCCCCCCCCCCCC
>WKFP01013893.1:130509-184546 GCA_011057875.1 Pterocles orientalis
TGAGATGAGCAACAAGCACACTGGCTCATTAGACCTAATTATATCTCAGTCCCACGTTACTGACAGCAGCAACACCCAGATGCCAGAGCTCTATTGTTTCCAGCAGAGATTCAGTCCCACCTGCTGTGCTCTCTCTAGATTTCATATCACATGCCCCACGCATGGGCTGGTCTGGCTGCCTCTGCTCTTGCTCTAGTCTGGTTAATTTTCTCTGCTGCAGATGAGGAGAACTATGAGGTGAGCAGTGACGAGGAGGATATGCCTTTCAAATGCTTCATCTGCAGAAGTTCCTTCAAGAACCCCGTGGTGACCAAGTGAGTGGTTGTTTCGCCATGGGGAGCCGAGCGGCTGCTGTTGATCCAGTCCAGTAGTCATTCCGTGTCAACCCAAATACGAACACTGCCCGCAGGCTGGTGGGTGGAACATGCTTTTTGCTGCCATGGCTTTGTGGTGGGTGAGGAAAGCCTCTGATAACCACAGAGTCTCGTAACTGCACCTGGAGCATCTCCTTGGAGGGGATCTCGAGCCTCTTTTGTCCAGGCACATTTTGACATCCACAGATGCTGCCTCGTTACTTCATCTTTCCCCTTAACCTTGAGATCTTGTTTTTATGCCATCGTTCCTTCTGGACACGGAATGGCGTGCAGCATTGTGTGAGCAGAGAAGCAGCAGCACAGGGAGGCCAAGAGCTTGGCAATGCTGAGGAATAGTCTGGGGGCAGTGTGGATGTCCCACGCTGCCAGCCCTCTCCCACGCTGCTGGCTGGGGAGCTCCCTGGTGGCTCTGTGCCATTACTCCACATCCCCTGAAACGCCTTTCGTGGGGACAGTGCTGCAGAGGAAGCTCTGCAGTTTGCTTTTGCATCTCCCAGGGACCGGTAGTCAATAATTATTTCCATCTTCTGGACACAGCGATGGTAGCTGGTGACTTGCAGTGGCATCTCTATCTCTGTACAGGTGTCGGCATTACTTCTGTGAGACTTGTGCCCTCCAGCACTATCGCAAATCCCAGCGGTGCTACGTCTGTGATAAGCAAACCAACGGAGTCTTCAACCCAGCAAAAGGTAACAGGCGCCTGCGGGAGGGAAGGCTTTGTGTGGGCAAGTGATTGTGGGAGCTGCCCTGATTCTCCTGGAGATGGGTGTTGACAGCTCCTGGGCACCTGCAGCCTCACCCTGCGTACTCCTGTTTTTCAGAGCTCATGGCAAAATTGGAAAAACACAAAGGGGAGGAAGAGGAGGAAGAAGAGCAAGGAGAGCAGCAGCATTCAGACCACAGAGAGGAACCGCAATAGCAGAGCATCCTGTTTTGTATGTAGCTGAATAAAGCTTTCATGAGGGGGAAAAAAAAGGTCACAGCTGTTGCCTTGGGGCCAGCAGCTGTAGGCAGTGCCTGTGTATGCAGCCAGCAGCTACTAGAAGTGTCACAAGCACGCCGCACTCCTTGTTTGCTGCCACACACACCAGGCAAGGGCAGACTCAGGAGCCGGGGCTGCGTACGGCTGTGTGCTGCAGCAGGACCCCCGCAGCTCCCTCCGAGTGCAGTGGTGCACCAGGGAAGGGAGATGGTGAAGGATGCGCATTTTGTTACTTCATCGCTCCTTGTGCTGACTGAGGTGCTGCTGTTTCACCCCTAACTTTGCACTGACCCTGCTTGCTTCCTGCTGCCGTGTAAGCATAAAACTAGCTGTAAGTCTGTGATCTTTGAGCATGGAGTGAGCTGAAAGTATGGAAAGGGATGAGAAACACTAATTTGTGTTACATTTATCCTTCACCCTAAAAATGCTCACTCAGGGGAAAGCAGGCTAGAGTGGGGCAATTATTTGTGATTTCTTAGAGCTGTGTATTCATAGCCTGTGTCATCATCTGTGATCCACTCCCTCATCTTGGAGCAACAGCAGAGTTCTTAAAAAAAACACCACCTTCAGAAATATTTTATTTGTTTTGGCAAAAAACTAGAGTAACAAACTTTTTCTGGGTTCAAGTACAGTTTACAAACACAAGCAGGACCTGTTGCCAGCACCACTACTCCCCTCAGCCACACCTACGGGAGCAGAAAGACGTTCAGCACCCACGGTCCTTGGAAGGTCAAACTAAAAGCCTTGAATTCACCTCCAAAACCCAAACGCCATGGAATGGGGGAGAGCTGCCACAGCAGCAGGGCACAATCACAGCCATGGATCGAGGGGAGCCACAGGAGAAAAAAAGCTTTTACCAGTCAGTCAGGGAAGGCAGAAAGCCGTGGTAACAGAAGGTTTAAGATCTATTCTGCATATGATGTTCAAAGAGGAGTTGTGAGCAAGAGGATTTAGCATGAAAGCTTGATTTTCCTCTGTGCCAGGGTAAGTCACTGAGAACAAGCTGGTGTGAGTGTGAGAGGCTGCGAAACCAGCGGCTCACCGAGATGTGCTGTGGGGGATAAAAAAAGCTGGTGTGTGGCACGGGCGGACGCACTCGCTTTGGGGATCCAGGCAGCCATGGGAGGAGAGGCTGGAAGGCCCTGAGAGTGCTTAGCATCAAGGGCCAGGAGTCTCCTCAAAAGCTCTCTCTAAGAACTGGAAGAGAAGAATCCAGTGCTGCAGAGGAATACCTGATGCAGCGACCGTGCCTGGAAGGGAAGGGGGTTGTCTTCGATCTCCCATTTTCCATCACAAAGCAGTGAGTAAGTTGAAGAACATAATCCCTTTTTTCCCCACCCTCAAAGCTTACCCTGTGACACCACTGTAACAGTAAGCAGACTAGCTGTAAGAGAATGCCCAAAACCAAGAGCTGCTTGCTTCCCCTCAACTCTAAGGCACCCTTAAAAGAAAGAACCACAGAGGGGAGGGACCTGCAGCCTTCAACTGTGACAGGAGGAAGCCAGTGATTTCTAGAAAAACATAAATAGAGACTAAACAGACTCACTCAACCCATTCAAGTGATCTACCAGTGCTGAGCCGCAAGAGCTGGGGCCCTGTGCACTGTACCATCTGGAATACGCCACAGTTCCTCAGAGCTGATCCTTTTCCAGCTCAGGTCTGTCCATTTGTTTCGAGGCTGCTCCTTAAGTAAACAGGCAGTTGAAGTTCCTTCCCAAGGACCTGTAAACTCTTCCATGCGTAACATTCATCACCTTTTATGAACAGGACCAATAAATTACAATGTCCAGAAAGCTCCTCCAGAGCCAGGTATAGTCCCTGTTTTTCTAGAATTCCCAGTCATCCACATCCAGCTGCTCCAGGTTTGACACCAGCCCAAAAATGCCACTGGGATCCTGGGGCTGCGTTCCTTCAAAATTGGTGATTGGGGTCACAGGGCGCAGAAGTTCAGGGAGCGCTTCGGAAGCACGGCGCCTGATCTGCACAGAAAGGAGAGAACTCAGCTGCTGAAATGCTTCCCCACGGTTGTGCATCACAGACCAGCAGCAACGATGTGTGGTTATAGGCAGAAAGTAAGAACACGCTATTGTCCTCCTGCCTGCTCTTAGTCAGACTAAATTCAGCAACTCAACATTCCCACCCGCAGGTTCAGGGACAAAGCCAGACAACAGCCCCACAAAAGCCCTTGTTCTTTATCTGCAGATGAAATGAGTTCCTTACCTGCTTGAAAAAGGGATGATTAAGCAGAGCACCTGCACTTGGCCTGTAGAAGGGAGTTAGAATAAAGTGAGCACACAAGAAATTGCATCAGTATTTAAAGTATTGGAAGAAGGAAAACACTAGCGTCCTTCCTGCCTCTCTCACGTCTCAGCCACAGGATATCTCCCTTTTGTAACCAGTAGAACTATTTACGATATTCACATGATGTTTTATGCAAGCAGTTCAACCTTTTTCTCTGGAGGTTACCTACTTGCACACCCCAACATTTGGTCAAGAGAAAGTTTCTGAACGGTGTGGTGTGCTAGAAAAGTTTGTCACGGCTCAAGATGACCTTGCACCCACTACCAAGGAAAATACAGTTCTTCATCGCTTCCCATCATTATTCTCTGCTGGCTGAACAGCAGAAATTCCCAGTGATGGCAATCAGGGAAACACAGTCTCCCAGGGACCAGAAAGTCAGGTTGTTCAGTTTATTTTCCTGACATGTAGAACCACTCTACTGCCCAAAGAAGGCTGCAAAGTAATTCTTCAGGCTCTCTTACAGAAAGTGTCCCAAAGTGTTAACACTGCTTGTTTTGCACACTTGGACTGCTCAATGTACAGAGCACATCCTTGCTCCACGATGCTTTTGGAAAGAAAACTCTGACTAGCCTCTGCTGGCTGTCTGGGTTTAATGTGCCCTACAGTGGTGCAGGCGTGCGAAGAGCAGCTTTCCCCTGGCTTTACCTGAAATCGGGGTTCCGCTGGAGGCACAGCTCCACAAAGTTGTGGAAGGAGGTGGAGAAGGTCCGAAGGTAAGGGTGCAGGGCTGGCTCTCCGTTGGCTGCTCTCACGTTGCTAATAGCCATGTTCTCGGCCATCCCGTAGTTAGCACTTGAACGGGAGGTTTTCATAGTCAGCTCGTCAGCAGGAATTGTGGTGGTGTCTAGCAGGCAGGGAACAGTTCCATTCAGCTTTTCCAAGAGCATCTGGAAAAGAAGGGACATAAGAAACATCCCACACAGATAGACCAGACAGTTCAGATTTCTCACTCAGGTAGGCACGGCCTCCTCCTGTCTTCACAGCCCACTGCAGCAAAGCAGTTCCATGTGCCGGGATGAAGGATGAGAAAGAAATGGCTTTCAAACCTTACCTGAGTAGACGGCATGTCTTTAAATGGTACGTGGCCATTTGCCAGCTCGCAGGCTGTTATCCCTACGCTGTAAATGTCAGATTTTGCATCATAACCCTGGAGATTCTAGACGAAGAAGAAAAGGAAAATTAGTCTTGTGGACTTAGATGTGACTGCATGGGCAATACTCATGATTTTATAATCAGAAAACCCAAATGATTAGAGCAGAAATAGTACAACTACATATAGGCTGGTTTGTTGTGGTGGTGGTTTTTTTGTTTGTTGAAACAGAGTTAAGGGCAACATTTATCTAAGTGAAATCAGCCAGCTGGTAGGGATGGTATCCGCCTTAGGGTAATCTAACCTAACACTTTGCTAATGGGGGAGTCTGTAGAGGTACCTGCAAGAAAACTAGTCAAATAGATCAGATCAAATTCTACCCACTTGCCCTGCACCCACCCCAAATCTGTCTCCTCTAGCCTTTCTCCTTTTCCTTGTGTTCACACACCTTCCTCTGGAGGGAAAGAAAAGACAACGTTGTAACATGGGCTTCTCAGCAATTGCCCTTTTGACAGGAATATGGGGGGGGTCACTGGTCACTGGTTTTAAGGGAAAAAGGAAAGAGCTCATCATGAGGAAAAGTAACCCTGTGGCTTTTGTCATGTTCCCCCAAACGTGCCATAAGAACTCAGAACATTATACAGAGATACCACGTATCATTAAAATCTAGGAGTTTGGTTTTTTTTAAACACACCTGCTGCAAGACTTCAGGACTGAGCCACGGCAGGACTTTGATGCTGTATTTGGGAAAGTCATGAACAACTTTGAGTCGCTGCCCATGGTTGATCATACTGAGATTACTTCGCAGCCCAGAGAGGTACACCTTCCCGTCTACAGAGATCAGGATATGGCTGGCTTTAACACTCCTGGAAAAAAAGTAAAAACACTCAGGTTCTCTGTCCTCAAAGGAGTTATGTTCCTTACAGCTTTCCCAGAAGACTCAGTGCGGAAGGGCACTGCAAAGGATTTAAGGCAGGCATAGGTAAGGTGAATTTCTTTTACAGTACATTCAATAAAATTAGTAACCACTAATAACCTAGAACTCAGCATTTGAAATTTACTCTTGCAACACAAGGGTGTATCGGAGAAGAGAAAAAATATGCTGAGAGATGGAAACAGTAATCTAGAAAGAGTTTAAGAGAAGTTGTAGTACTAAAGCAAAGCTCATCCTTAGTGAGCACCTACAGAAAGGATAAAAGCCCACTCCAGCGGGCAGCTCAACCTGGGGGCAATACTCAGCCTCCTAAGGACCATCCTGAATGCTGTGCAATTCTACAAACAGTAACAGGAGCCTGTTCACCCACTTTGCATGTTCCAAATAATGTTTCTGTGGCGAGGAGAAATGCAGGACTAAAGGTTTATGGACCCAGGACCTTCAGCAGCAACAGAGCAAATCCTGTCAGTCTGCATTTGGACAGTATCAGCAGTATCTGAACAGAGCCTTAGCAAGTCAGTCGGTCAATACGAGCTGCGGTTGTGACTTTAGATACACAGTGGTCTTTGGGATAAGTTTGTTCCACAGTGACGCTTTCGTGCAGTTTAGAAAGATCAAGGATGATTTCCCACAAGTATCAAACTAGCTTGCTCTAACAGCAGAGTAATACACAACTTGTTAACACATTCTGCACCTCTTGAACTATCCACTCTGCTCTAACCACAAGCAGTATTTCTGAGAACTTCCAACAGAAGGAAAATCTATGTACCTATGTACATATCCCATATGGTGGATGTAGTCAAGTGCTTTCAATACGCCTTGGAGGATATATGCGATAGCCAGTTCGTTCATCCCATCCATAAAATGGGTACAGATTAAATCTTTTGCAGAACCTAAAAAGAAAACACCTCTTAATGGGTCAGACAAAACACAAGGATACTTCACCTCTTATAAACACAATGGTCAGACAAAGGTATTCCCTCTCCACCTACCATAGGCCATGAAAGATGTCACAACCCACAACTCGTTGTCAGCTATGAACGTTGCTTTGTATGGCACGATGTTAGGGTGGTTGAAGAGCTTGGAAACATGAAGTTCCCCCTAAAATAAAAAAAGGTATTTAGATTCAGTTTAGTAAATGCAGGAATATGAAATCAGTATTGATAAGCACTGTGCTTGCTGTCTGACCTCTCCTAAAGCTGCATTATGGTATTAGTGGGTTTGTGTTACCTGCAAGAACGTGACCATTTCATTCGTGCAGGCCTCCAAGTTCACTCGTCTGACGGTGACGTACTCCCCTGTGGGTTTGTACCTGGCCAGGTTCACAACCATCAAGTCTTCAAAGCCTCTGCCTGAAAGACAAGGCATTAAAGCTTGAGGAAGATTTCTGGAACCACACACCCCTGAAGAACTCTCCCAGTCCTTGACCCTTAAATCATCTTTACGCTCATTGACTGAAACTATTCTTGGCCTTGTGAAGAAGAGTAATCGTTCCATCAGATACCACCTTCCTTGGCATATATCCCATCGAGAGAAATCCTCCTAGCCAGTAACATTATCCTGTCTTTCATGTTCAGAACTGAGGCAGAAATAAAATTATTAGGCCACAGCCCCACCAAGGACAGGGACAGGTTTCAGGCAGCTTCTGCTGACTTTGTACTTCACTCGGTGTCATTAACCCACCACGGGCCTCTTTCAGTTGAGAGCCTTTAGGATTGGCAGCTCATTCTTTTATTAAAGTGATTTTAAAATCAAAGAGGACAGGCATCTAGTGTCAAAAACAAGCAATTGATCAAGAAAAGGCCAACAAATCTGCAGAAATTATTTTCTTTGCAAAGCAGACTTCCGATCCTCCTGCCCAGTAGTAGTATTACCTATGATAGTGAGCAACTCATAACAGCTGCTGTCTGGTAGGAAGTTGCTCATGGTGTCCCTTTTAGGGGAAGAAGCTATCGACTCGGAGCTCGCCTCATTTGTCTGGGGGGGAAAAAAATAAAGTCAAGTCAAAAGAAATGAAGATCACTTGCTAGAAAAATAATCTTCTCCTTATATTATGATATACCTCAAAATAAGACAGAAATATAGAAGAGAATTTAATTGCTGTTAAAATAATTTTAAAATGTTATTTATTGATTGGAATCCAGGAGATGCCTCATTTCAGAAGATCCAGATATCTGTGTTTCAAAACATTTAAGTGTAACACACAGGTTCTTAATTACTGTAAGCTAGAATTTCTTCAGGAGTATTTGGATAAAGCCAATTACTATTCCCCAGGACAGCTGAAGCACTGCTTGATAGTAACTACCCTTCTGCCATTAATTACAAACTTCTGTGCCACCTTCCTGTTGCCTGAGCAATGGCCAAAGGAAAGCTGGTTTATAGCACTTCTCTGCACTGCGGCAGTCGGCATTCCTGGCTGATGCTGGGGCTTCTGGTTCTCAGCTGCTCATCTGCGACCAGACCAGCGCAGCTGAAGCTCCTTAGCTGGATGGTAGAAGTGATGAACCAACTTAGCCCAAGGTATGAAGGTCAGACACACATGAAAAGAGAAGCTCCAAATGAAAGCAAAAACTTAACTGCAAAGCGTTAGTGCTTACAGGAGGAAAAAAAAAAAAAAAAAAGAAAAGAAAAAGACCCCACACCCCACGGGGAAGCAGCATTTCCAAGCCTGTCAGCTCTTCTTCACTACATCTGACATAAAGCTATCTGCTTTATTTATAGACACATAAATCTTTCCAAGCAGGATTCTGCAGACAACAAACTCAATGTTCTTTCAAGTTCCATTATACCTTCCAACTCCCTCAAATTTCTAAAGTCACAAGGAGAGCATCCTAATAAGGATCCAAATTGATTTGGTGTCTGGGATCGGATTTAGTTCTCTCCAATTTCTAGCACATTAACTCCTCCTTGACATTTGGAACTCCAGCTCATTTTTTCCACCTCATTCTTCATCAACTGCAAATGCCCTTTATCAGACCTTTACTCATGGTTCATGAAGCAGAAAAAGCTTGTGCAATTTCCTAGAGTGACAGCAAATACTTTTTTTTTTTCCATCACTGAAAGATGAAAGCAACACAGGGATGGCTGAAAAGCAAGGAGCTTGCTGTTCTACAATCAGTCCAGGGTAAATGTAGTGCAATGAGCACAGACATTAATTTGTCATAAATCACCTGAATGTACCCTAGGTGTAAGCTAACAGTCCAGCTTCCTAAATTCCACCTTTTCACCTGACTGACCAGCACACACTTTACCTCTCTCTGCCTACCTTTAAAAATAAATTTATTTTTCAGTTAAGGGAAAAGTTTAAACTTAAGATCTGTGAATAGTACTATGGTATAATTTCAGCTCAAACATTCCAGCACAGCAAGTCAGTCTTGTTTCAGGATAACTAAAATTTCAAATCTCAGCAATCCCAAATCCTTTTTTTTCTAGTCCTACCACTACACAGTGCTGCTGCTCGGCTGAGAACAGGCAGCAACTTTCCGTTCATGATTTCAAACTTCTGCTAAAGATGCCTGTCAATTCTGATCTCAATTGTATCACTCATTATTTCTTCCAGCAATTTCACGCTGTCCTGTCAACAGCAAGATTGCCAGGAGAGACACACAGGCAGATGGAAACCTCTGAAGCAGAAAGGCACCACCAAGGAGATGAAAGCAGGAGGCTCTGATAAGCAGCGTTATGGAGCAACGACAGCTGGTGAAACACTGAGCAATATGTAAGTGGGTTGCTTTATTAAAGTCCACTCCAGATAGAGCATAAGCCAACAAAACAGATGCAAAAAAAAAAAAAAAGTTTAATCTTATTAATGGTGTAGGCTATTTCAACAGTAATGGAAAAATACTGTAAATTCCCTTTTAAAAAGTCTTCTAGTACATCAGAGGTCTTCACTCACCTTTCTTCATGTTAGCAGTGACCAATAACTGAGAGTTAATGCAAAAGGAGCTCTACCAGAAAATTATTAACATCATACAAGAGTTTTAAAACAAAAAAGTTAAAACTGAAATGTCATTTATGAAGTACCGCAAAAAAGCTCCTCAGTGGTTTCACACAAGACAGCTTTTGGTGTATGGTCAAAAGCAAAAGCAGCTGCAAAATGAAGTCACAGACTAGCTCTATGGCGTGACATTCATTAAGAGCTAGCTTTCCGGCTTGTTGAGCTGATTTTAATTTGAGATACATTTAAAGAAATTCATCTTTGAAAGGCAACTACTTTTATAAATGCCGTAAGTTATGTGATGCTAGCAAGGATCCACATCTGCCAAATGATGTTTATCTGAACTGGGAAGGGGGAATGCTGGGTTTGTTCTGTTGCATTCCTCTCTACCTCCTCGTTTCCTCACTTTCAGCATGAGCAACCAAAGTTTTCTTCCCATTCCTCTCCCCAAGTTATTTATGTTTTTCTATAGCCCTGCTGGAAAAAAGTAAGCTTTTATTTAAGATGTAAAAATCAAAATAAGAGTCAGCAATACCACTGCAGAGGTGACCGAACCCCAAGCGAGTACTGAACAAAAACAAAGCAGATGCTCATCTCAATTTGCTTCCAGTCCAGCATATGCGTAATGCTCAGCAATTTAAAAAAAAATGTGTGAATTTACGTGACTTTATACAAAACATCCCATATACCTCTCGTCTTTTCAGCTTTGTTTGCGCCAGTAAATTACAGAGACTGGCACAAAAATCAATTATAAGCAGCTTGAAATTTTTCAACTGCCACATTTTGGCTGTACGTTTTTGAACCGACACTGCATCAGATCTAAATCATCTCAAAAAAGAGACCCCTGGGGGGCTGGGAGACAAGGACAAATAAGAGATTAAGTTTAAAATTTTGACTTGTCACATATGTTTGAAAAACACACACCAAAATCTCCGCTCCAGGGTGAAACCTGTTTCCACACTTGTAGAGCTAAATATAGAGATGAAATAGATAACTAAGATAAAAAGAAAAAAATCAAACTTCCACAAGGAATAATCTCCATGCAATGAACCACAGCACCACAGCCTGCAAAAGCCACTTACTTTTCTCCGAGAGTCACCCGGAGGCTGCTCTGGAGTAAAGAAATTAATTGTTCACCATGTTGTGTTCAACAGATACCCATTAAAAATATAGTTGGGAAACTGAGTAAATATCCCTGCACGATATTTTTGGTACCAATTATAGACATTTTTTTTTTAGACAAAGACATTTGATTTACATGCGAGGTTTCAGCACTCAATAAAATTGTAGTACAAGTACAAATTGTGGTACAAATAGTGCTACTGTTCATATATTCAGGATAACTGTAAGGTGATTTTTTTTTTAATTATACCTCTAAACACATTTGAAAATGACTTATCTACTTCACTTAAACTATCTGAAGTTTATTTAAAGTAGTAAAAATTCTTCCACACTGCCTGGAAGCTCAAGATCTAGACACCTTTCCTGGGCTCTGATTGCTTTCCACATCACTGATCAGTAATTCTGCATCTTACCGGGCAACTCTGCTCACTGTGCCCACAGCAGAACAGAAACCAAGCAGCTCTCCTGCAGGCACACTAGGGAGCTATCATCAGACTCTCAAAATCCATTTTTACTTGGAAAATTATAATTAACCTTCCCAAACCCCAAATATATCTTTTGCATTGGGAAAAGAGTGGTTATACGAAGAAATACAGAATGCCAGGACTGAAAATAGTACTGCCATTAACGTGAAATCGATTTCTAGATCTTGGGACACTTCTGTATTAACTTTATATGGTTAGCCAGCCTGAATAACCAGATCTGGTGCCACAAACAGATTTATTTGTCTCTTTTACTGTTAAGATACATTATTTACAACCAAATTAACAGACCTTGTGGCTAAAATGAAACATTTCTAACAAAGTTATCTACCAAGAGGAAAACTTACCTCCAAACAGTTCGAACTCTCTTAAGCCCTCAACAATGAACTTTTCAGACACCCACCGCTGAAAGAAAAAAAAAAAATCCCCCAGATAATTAGTTATTCCATCTAGAGAGAGGTTTCTTTTCCCCCTTCCCCATAAAAAAACATAAGAGAATCATAACACTTCAAGGATTCTGCTGTGGTCTGAAACCAGTCAGCTACAACATCAGAGCTACATCCCTAATTTGAACAAGGATATTCTCTTCTTGTGCCACTACGACGGCACACACCCAGCAACCACACAGGTGCTACTGCTCTTCCTGACCCGCATGCACTTGCAATGAAGTTAACATAATTTTAGATCAAGCTTCAACTACTTACAACGAGATTATGTCTTAAAGAGCTTAAATATTTTGGCTACACATCCACTGACTGAATGCAAAATTAGAACATAAATATTTTAAAAGCTCCTCTTCTCTTCCAGAATTCATGCTTAAAATTCACAGCAAGGTCGTGCAGAGGAATACAACTCTATTCTACTCTGTGACTGAAAGAAAAATATAAATACCCACACATAGCATGCAATAGAATATGAGCACATGCAGTTTCAGGCTTGCAGAGCGTTGATCGTGAAGTTAGCTTTAAACGAACATTCACAAACATTATAATTGGTCTACTTGGCAAAAGAACTGAAAAAATAGCTGATGCTGTTTAGCACAGGAGGAACCAGTCCTAGAAAGCACCGAGGAGTCTTTAGTGACAATGACTCAAAAGTCGTATATAACGACACCCTTCTAAGGCAGCTGCTCACAGGAAACCTTCTCACTTAAAAATACCGAATTAAACAAAGCTCTTGTGTTTAGCTGTCCAAGCTAAGTTTACAAAAAAAAACCCAAAAAACACACACCCCAAAAAAAACCCAAACAGCAACTGTGGGTGGTGCAGCACAGGTCTGGCAGTGACTTCTTAAAGAAAGGCAGGAAATAATCAGCACTACGGCACTTTTCTTTCATTGCAAGGCTTCTTACAAACCCCTTGCACCGCACACGAAGGAGATACCCGCGTAAGCAATAAGACTTCAGCAGTTTTTAGGTTTTTTAACCAGCACCTGGCTCGCACGCCGATCCCTGCCGTTAATTCGCCCGTTTTAAGGCGACTTCTCGGTGCTTCCCAGGCGGCCTGCCCCGCCGCTGCCCCGCACAAGCCTCTCCCGACACGCCGCCGCCTGAGGGAAGCTGAAAGGTGTTCAACACTCACCCTAATCCGCTCGGGTTTACTTACAAGAAAAGACATGGACGCCGCGGTTGCGTTACCTCACGCAGCTCCTGACAGGACCAGCGACCTGCCGGCACAACAGCGGGTCACCCCTCCCGCCTCCCAGCCCCGCGCCGGGCAGCGCTCACCCGCCAGAGCCCCACCGGAGCCCGGCCCTAACCCCCCGCCCCGGGCCCCGCGGCCCCTCACCCGCTCCTCAGGCTGCGGCCGCCGCTTACCGGCAGGAGACGCTGCGCGTGTGACGCCAGCACGCCGCCACGTGATAACGGGCGCTCGCAGGTCGCGGCGCGCGCGTGACGTCACCCCCACGGCTCCCCGGGCGGAGGAGCGGCGGGAAGCCGCCGGCGCCATGTTGGCTCCCTCAGAGAGCGGTCGAGGCTTCGCATTCGCGGCCCAACGGCAGCTCCCAGGCACGGGGGAAGGCGCCCTGGCCGCTGGCTGTGGTGCTGTGGGGCTGTACGGTCCCGGCCTTCAACACAGGGGGAAAATCGTCCATCTCCACCCACGGCGGCCGGCCGCCTTCCTCAGGCTCCAGGTTCTCTCCCCCGCAACCCGCCACCCTCACAGGGAGCAGCTCCCGGGGGAAGGAATCGCTGCCACTAGCATCACAGCACAGCCAAGGGCAGCTGCTGCGTGTTTAGAACCTGCGCTGAAGCCTGCCCGGGACAAAGAAAGCTTTGAGATTCTGCTAGATGAAAGGAACACAGAGTCCAGCCAAGGAAATAGGCAGGTGGAGTGTTTCAATTATATTTTACTCTTCATTAGATAGTTCATTTGAATGTTCATATTACAAAATTAGCTGCCATGGCCCACAAAGGTATGGGACTTCAGGAAAGTTGTCCACTTACTCAAAAAAGCACAAACGAGTATTTCCTTTCAAGTAACTTTCTGTGAAACAATACCATATTAATCTTTAAAGCTAAATAGCGCTAAAATTTCACATAATGTACATTACTTTTGGTTTTAAATAATTTTATCAACCCTTATAAAATTAATGTATTTTCATTTATCAGGTTACAGACATTGGCATTTAAATCACTGTGAAGTAGCCCATGCTGGAAAGAGAAGTTTAAACAATTGCTGTTCCAACAGCAGCTCATTCTTATTGCCTCAGAACCAAGTTTGCACAAAGTATTGAACAAGAAAATGCAAGACATTGTTTTCCCCATAAAACTGTTAAAAGTCTGTTACAAGCAACAATAAAATGCCTTCTAGACAGGAAGCATTTATAAAATGCACGCTCTCTCAGTTAGCGAAGTGCTTGCACAAGGGCATTCACTTCATTCTCCCCTTTACATTCAAAAACCTGAAGTGATCATTTACCAGATGAAGAGGATACACATCCTCTGAAAGGCTTTTACTCACTTGGGGAAATTGGCAATTGCAGGTATTTCTGGCTTCTGGCTAAAGTGAACTAGGCAGCAGCTGCTGAGATCAGGAGAAAAAATTTTGAGGCAAACTTGTACAGTTAAAAATATTCAAGGAAAGCTAGTTGAAGCTGCTAACTGACCATGCACTCACTCCTGAAGAAACACCATGCTGACATTAGACTTCACATTGTATTAACCTTGCAGCATTCAAAACCACAAGTAGGAAAACTGTATTCCATTCCTCGTATCCAACCCATCTAAAATGTTTTACACATATGCCAATCATGCCCACAGGTAACTTAATACTGTTTCAGTCTCTCCTTTGTAAAAAAAAAAAAAAGAAAATAAAAATCATTTCTATTCTACTGGACTTAAATCCCTGAAGAATCCATACTGTGTATGGAAGGCTTTAAATTTTGTGCCTTTACAAGCTTGATGCAAATAAATGCACAGTAAATGTTTATTGTGCAGTTCTCCTCCCCTTATGTTTTTCTCCTTTCCCTCCCAAAAACTAAACCCAAAGTTTAAAACCAAAGCATTAATACGTTACGAGCACACATGGACAAGTTTACAGTCTTCTGTTTTTAAAGAAAAATGACATAGAGCATTCAAGAATATTGCAGGTTTGTTGTTTTTTTTTTAAACAGACAAGTAGCAAAAATTCATACCACCTGGAATAAAACTGCCAAGACAAAGCTCTCTACATACACCTGCATGTTGCTGTAATACTTAAATCAATGCAAGGAGCATTTCTCTTAATGGCTACTAGTGTTCAAAGAAGTATAGGATTATGGAGTTAAGTAGGCCTTTGTACCCTGTAAATTAAAATTCTGCAGGTGGCACAGAGACGCTTCTTGCAATGGAGTCACATAGCTTTCACTTTGATTTGCTTCATCTTCATCTGCTTCTTCTCAAGTTTCTTCTGCTCACGCCGCAAAGCAGCTTCCTGTAGGCATGGACACAGAGATGTGAATGAACATCAGTGATCTCTTTCAGAAGAGACAAACAAAAGAGACCTCCAATACTTGGGTTCACATCTCTAACTGTGTGAGCTGGGTCCTCCCTGGGAGCCCTGGTATGTTTCAGAAAGCAACACCCTATACCTGAAAGTTGTCTGCCTCCCAGCAAATAAGAAATCAAACCTGGCCATCGCTGGTGTACCTACAGGCAGCCGTGGAGAAATTTATCAGTAGCTTGTAACAATCTGAAAATCCATCTCACCTCCAGCCGACGCTGTTTTTCAGGATCCTCTTCATTCATGATTCGCTCCTTCTCTGCCCGTTTTTTCTCTTCTCGACGGGACTGGGCAGCCTCCTGCCTTTGCACGTGAGTCAGTTTAAGGAAGTTCTCTTCTACACGAGCCCTGTTCTTATCAGCTTTTTGTTTACCCTTTGCACAGAGAAAAGCAAATGCAGTTAATACGCAGATTCCCCATGAGCAGGGTACAGTACGTCTAGCAGAAACATAAGGCTCCCAATCTTAAGATTAAGGATACAGTGGTTGCAATTTCATGCAATATTGCAAAAACAGAAAAATATCCATGACTTACTTCTCTGTTCAGACGGAACTTCTTTGCTTTGTCAATACAGTAGATAACCATGCTCATCAGAGGCAGCAAAGACTCCATGTCCTTTGGGGAAGTGTTGCCTGAACCAGGCACTAAAACAGAAGAGTTTCTTGTTAATTCAGAAAGGTTGGCAGGATTTTTCTACTTGCTATAACACTCTTTCCATATTGCTCCCAGCATTCATGAAAGAAAAATGTTCTAATCCTCCTCTTTAGGAGGGACATGACTAACTAAAAAAGGTGTTTAGCTTTGGAGATCACATTTAGATTCCTCACACAGTGACAGGCACATTTCCCCCACACAATTCTTCTTAGTTTTATTGGTACAGAGTACAAACCAAAGGGTGAATTCAGGCTCTGACATGAACTTCATTTGGAGCTATGGCCTTGAATTTCAAAGGGAACTACAGGTCTTTTCTAGAATAGACTCTGAACATGCTGCTTTTATTTCAAACCAGGGTTAACCAAGAAGCTCAAACTGCGAGGAGTGTGGCTTAAAAACAAGCCATCTTCCAAGGGTGACTTAATAGAGCCACCAGTAGAGATATGGGTATGAACAAGATCAGTAAGAGCAAGATCGAGTGTCCTCTTATCAAGATGATATGCTGCTCAGTCCCCAGTGTTATTACTGCCTTGTGTTTACTGGTTAACCGATCAATGATCCTGGTACATGCACTGAAGTCATTCATCATACATTGTTCTCCGCAGATGACAGAACTTGAGTGTGTGAGTTACACAAATAAACCGCAACACCCCCCAGATACACACACACGAATGTCCACCAATTCTCTTACCATTAAATGTAAACAAAAGTGTCTTTTTAGTTTCGGGCAGTTTTGTAAGCTGACCCTCTCTGGTAGGAAAGAAAAAAGTGGCTGGAATGAGCAAAGAAAAATACGGGCATACAGAATACCTAGCATTGCTAGGGAAAACCCTGTCTAGAACCAAGAGACACTTGCAAACTACTTGAGTACAATAAACAAGATTAAAAGCCTGGCTGTAACCCAAGTTTAAGTTTCAAACTGTTCAGATTCCTGAAGTGTTACACTTGATCAAAAGCATGCAGTGAAAAGGCATTAATGTAAAAACACCCTAACAGCACCATCCACTCGGAGGGTCAGAGCCCTAATGCAGCCTGTATATTCTTAATGATATTCAGTTTTACATATGCCCTGTTGTTTTATACTTGTAAAGATCTTCTATAAATAACAGGTAGAAAAAAAAAATTCTAAAGAATTCAAGTCTTTACTGGCCCAAACCCCACAGCATTCTCATGTAAGCAAGTCAGACCCACGTTTCGCAGATCCTCCAAAGCCTAGCAGTTTCAGTACAAGGTACACATCACATCCTGCTGCCTTGTAATTAAATCAAAGTATGTTCCTTTTTTTGGAGGGCAGTTTCAGGTTTTGATATGGAACATTTATTTATATGCCTGTGAGCATAATACACCCTTGCAAAAGCCTACATGGTAATTCAGCTCAGATAAATCACCCACCACTTGGCAATTCTGAAGCAGCAGCTAAAAACACCTCAAGACTACGAGGCTTAGAGGAACAGAATAGATACTGCATCTCTGTATTTCTGAAGCACAGCTGAGAATGAACTGGAATAAAAAAGTACCCAAGTGAGGGATTCAACAGAACATTTAGCTGTATCAGCTAGGGAAGGGCAAGCAGCCTCGATTTCTTTTTTCCTACACTGCAGATTTTGTTTAAACCTAGCTCTCAATACATTCAAATAGCGTCCAAGTTAAGGTGTCAAGTTCTCCTCCTGCAGTGTTATTTCTTGGCCCTTGAGCTCTAACATGCCGTACACCTTTAGTGGGATTACTCAACTGTTTTCCGTGCAGCTGCGTACACTGTAGCTGCCAGGTGTTATCTGAAATTTGTAGCTGCCCAAACTACACTTCAACCAGCACACCAAAAATAAATATGAAGGCAATACAGCACCTTGATCTTCTAAACTAATGCAGCAGTTGGAAGTATTGGGCATGTATTTATTCACCTGTTTCACCTTTGCTCCCCATTTCTCCTTGTGTGCATTCCAGCAGGCTTCACACTGCAAACAAGTTTGCCAGCCTCTGTTTTGCTTAAGTGTTACAATAGCTACCGGGAGGAGAGATCTAGCTTTATACGTACTCTTGCATAAGTTTTGGACCGGAGAACTGGTCCGAGAATTGGACGGATTCAATCTTGTCAGCATAGTGCGTGAGGAAATGTATCATCTAAAAGAGAAACTGGGGTTAGTTTTTTCCAACACTAATCCATCTGCAGCCTCCCCACTCCATATGGGCTTGCCAAAGTGTCCATATATCATTCAAAGAATTGCTGTGCTCAGCTTGCCACAATGACACTGAAATTTCAACTGTCAGGAGGTTTTTTATAGCTTTTGCTAGAAGGGGCCTCAATGCATGGAATTAATGTGAGCAACTCAGATATCTAACCCTCATTTGGAATTTTCCAATTCATTTGATAACAGATGTCAACTTTGAGGACCTGCAGACACACCATCAACACCCTCCTCTGAAGTGGCTGTTGAAGCTAACTTCTAGGCTTTGAAAGGCAGTTTTAAGTCTACAGTTTGACTACCAGTGGCTGTGTGAAAGGAATAGATATGTGAGAATTACATCCTTCTTCCAGCCCTTAAACTTCCTGAGGGTCGTGATTTCTCTAGATCTCACTAAGGCCATTTGGCTCTCCTGTTGTGATGTTTACAGGACATAAAGATTAGAACTCTTCTGTATAGGCTGTAAGTGCCAGGGTTACCAAGGAAGACTTGTACTAATTAATCAAAGATTACCTTAGCGTCCATCATTCCCTCTGTGACCTCCCCCATCTCTGACAAGATGGCCAGTGAATCCGGAAGCCCATATTTTGCACCAGACTTAGGTTTATCACTGCAGAACTCACTCTGTTTCAAAGAGAACAAGGGAAAAGAAATAAACACAAGTTTATAAGTATCTTATCAGACTGAACTGTTCCAGCACAGTGGGACTACTAAAAGCACCTGATAAGAAACAATAAAAATACACTAATGCAGTCACTCTGTCTGGCTGGGAACACTTCAACCACAAAGTAAAGCATGCAGTGTCATCAAGTCTTTAAGTTAGTATTTCCCTTCAATAGCGAGTACTTAAAGGAAAAAGATAAAACAATTGTAATACATCCATGCTGGAATGCTCAAAGTGGATTAGAACATTTTGCTTATATTGTTGGATAACAGAACAAAAACAGCTGGCATCCTACCAACCACACTTTAGTACTATCACTGAGACAAATTATGAGAGAAGAGATCTGCAGACCACTGCTTGTTATCACTGGATTCTTTGCAAGCTTCAGGGCTTGAACATATGGAAAGTTTTCATTTCAGTTCACATAAAAGCAGATGACTGAGACCCAGACTTTCCACATCACATATCACTAAATAAATTTACTTTCCAATTGTTGAAAAAGTAATTTGTGCAAATTAAATGAAGTGACACTTATGTGTATCCTGACAATATACTTCAGCCTCCTCCTAAATGAAATATACAGCATTATCATGAGATGAAAATGTCTTTTCCCCACACACTAATTCCAATAGTCACAAGTTTTCAGCTGTTCCAAAGAAAATAAGCCATCTATGCAGCAGAGGTTCTTATAGTCTATTTATGTTAGTATTCCCAATGTGAACATACATACCAGGTCCTGCATCTCCTTCTGAAGTCGCACCAGTGCTTTTCTTGTTCCAACAGCAAACACATAGGTGTCCATATCTTCATCATTCATTGTCACTTTTATTTGCTGTGGGACAGAATGTTTATCAGATTTATACAGCGTACTCTGCCTTCAGACTACTGGCCATGTGGAGACCTGTCTTCTATTGACACTGATTCATAAGAACAAAGACTAAGCAAGGCCATACACAGCTAAGATAAAGGTTGTTGATTTAAATTATAGATCCATGGAAAGAGTATTCACAGTGCACACAGCCACTGTTCTTCCAAAATGTAACCTTTCGTGGCATTTATGCAGTTAAGAGATTCTCCACATCTCCGAGAGCAAGGGCCAGGCAAAAAGTAACATCCAGGCCAGCATGTGCATTACGCAGCTCTGTTCAGGCAGACTGAACAGACAGAAGAACTGTCTGAATTAAGTATTTCAGATAACTGATAACTGATCGAATTAAGTATTTCAGATCGTAAAACCACTTTTTATCAAGATGAGGTCTTGAAGCATGACAGACTGTTCACTCAAACAATAAAACCCTGAGATAAAACAACTTCCAGTCATCAGCAGTTTGCATTTCACGGGCAGAAAAGAAACATGAATTATTCTTTCAGACTGCTTCAACAGTTACTGAACTGGAAGATATGGAATACTGCAGCAAGACACCTAGCAGTTCACCTGTGTGTCATAAGAACAATCAAACGCAGCAGAGCAGAACCAAAGGAACGCAACAATTTATCACAGCTAATCTAAAGGGCTGAGTACATACCACTTGGTCGGAAGCTGGCCTCATCATGCGCGCAAGAACGTTCAGTAGGTCTTGTCTCTTGAGAAACTGAAAACACACGAAGATGATAGCTAAATATACCTCAAGTACAGTAGCTGTTTTTCACAGAATAATTCAGCTTTGACGGGCCCTCTGGAAGTCACCTGTACTGCTCAAAAGCAGGCCTACTTTCTGCATTGGACAAGTTTCTCGGGGCCTTGTACCCTTAAGTGATGAGCTGAACCAACATGTGGGGCTATTTCATCCCTTCATGCATGTTCAGAACCCTGTCTCTGAATGCGAGTGGAAGAGTTGAGCTAGGATTCCTTGCTCAAAGTGGAATGGAAAAGCATCTAGAACCTGAAAACTCCTGACAGCTTAACAGCTCTACAAACTCACTCATCCTTACCTTTAGCTGGATGAGCATTCCTTCACAGCACACCCTTCCAGAGCACCACAAGTTATAGATGTGTTCATTTTCTTGATTCAGTTTCCCAGTGCTTGTAGCTTCTTTATTAGTGCCATCATCCCCTGAAGAAAACAACAGTGAAAGAGAGCTGCAGGCTACAAATCACACATTCAAAACACCAAAATTCATCCGTAGGCTTAGAGCTCAGCTGTTCTGGAGTGCTTCTGTATCACCGTGATGTTTCTGATTAATTTATACCAACCCACCATAATCTGATTGCAGCACAGGAGGACTAGCACACTATTTATCTACACACAGAGCTGTCTAAACCCAGCTTTATTAAAATAAAATAAAAATGGATCCTACTAATTATGGAACTCACCTACAAGAGCAAAGTTACTTTCTAACAGCTCCTTGTGAGTATTGAACCATGCATGAGCCAGGCGGTTGTTTTTGTTCTTCCCAATGATGTAATTCATGATGTAAGCAAGAAGACCTGTTACCATCAGGATCTCCATGTAATAACTCTCCCAGCTGTTCTGAAGGTGAGCAGGGACCTACGGTAAGAGGATGGAGACTGGCTTTTATGTGTTGAATAAGTGGATTCCATGTACACAAACAGTTTGGAAAATGCAGAGTACTGGAGAAGCTTCATCCCAAACACAGCAATAAGATTCACGAAGGCGACGGGAAAGAGCTAAGCCTACATACTGCATTTGGCTCTACTGGGACAGGATAATCATACAGGAAACAACTGGTAACAGCATTCCCAAAATACCTGGCTAATACAAACAAAAACGTCTCTCTTCCAAGCGAGCCTGTGCTAGCATGTATCCCTCAGAGTAGTCAACAGCCCAGCATTTCAACCCACTGGTTATTTGAGCTTGATGCCCTGCCCATCGCAGCATTATCTGATCATCGTGGAGCTTCTGTTGAGATCTAAAGCCATACCCACTGTCCAGGAGCATTTTCAGGATGCCACCAAGAGCCGCAGACTGCGTGGGGGAGCAGAGAAGCCTGCCTGACCTTGCCACCTTCAGAGAATAATTAGCCATTCTGCTATCACTGTATCACCCTTCAGTCATAAAAGTACCCAAACCTTAATTTTCACTGCCGAGGTCAGCCATAACTCTTAAAAAAGAGATCTTAAAGATAATTAAAATGCACGCCTCAAGCACCTGATCATTCTGTAAAAGACTCTCTTCAGAGGCAACAAGAAGGTGGTGCAGGGTGGACAGAGAGATTGGCTTCAAAAACCATCAGAGGAGTCAAATTCTAGTCTGAAACTTTAGCCACAGACAAGCTAAAAATACACGATGTTTACTGGAAGCATATCGTCATTGCAAGCGCTTCTTTATGTGCTGACCAAGCGCCCAGACATTCTGGGATGTCCAGTTTTTCCCTGGATTAAATGAAAGTCATCACTCTAGCTCCTCCACTTCTCCCCCATAGTCATATGGGTAAACGAAGCCGAGTCATAAAATGCTTTGGTCAAAACTATGTTTTAATGAAGAATTTCCTGATCTGTATTCTAATTACAGTTCTCAGTTTGAACTGGATCATAATCTGCTGCTATCCTGTTGCATTATTTCAGGTATTTCTTGTCTCCACACTTCTTCCCGTTTCTGCATTTTTTAGGTCAGATTCTCTGTTATGCATAAAATTGTACACCAGTGACATTATTGACATACCACCTTAAACAGAATAAGTGATGAAACACCAAACAGAAAGCAGCTCAACATTGATACCTACATTAACTATTGTTATGGGGTCTTTATTTTTGCTAGGAGACGCATCTGCTTTCTCTTCATAGCCTTCAAACTCCTCATCATCGTACGGCTCATTCTCGGTATCACCTTCCTAGAGGACAAAATCACAAACAGCACAAAAATCCAAAGCCCAGTAAGCAAAACCCAAAAAAGATAAGGTGAGAAAGAAGGGTGTAGAGGTGCTATTAAGAAACACAAAGAGGAAGGACATGAGGCATTACCTGTGCATCTGCATCAAAGTCTTCTTGATTCTCATCCTGACCTTCAACTTCTACAGTGGCTTCTTCTTCGTCATCTTCTGTAGTGATGATCCTCTGAGGAGACTCCGTGACTACATCTTCGTTAACATCTTCAAATTCAGCAAAGTCATTATCATCATATTCCATAATGTCATCCCCGTCCTCAAATTCATCATACTTTGCTAAAGAAAAACTCCATGGGATGAACAGGACAGCGATAAAAATATATAAATTCTTCATTTTCACTGAAAAAAATGGAAAAAAATCCATATCAGTGCTGTTACATCACACCTCCAGCAATGCCCAACTTTCATGAACAATTTAAAAACACTATCAGGGTCAGACCAGAGAGAGGAATAAACCCCTGACTGATCTTGCCACCTTCTGTACAAAGAAAGGGAATTAATCTTACAAGAAAAAATAACTTTGAAGGTGAGGTTCTAGACTCTCTTGCTTATAGCAGGAGCAGCTGAGGCAGCAGCAAGTTCACATCTGGTCAAGCTGTTCCGATGAGCGAGTTCTGGAAGCAGAGATGTTCCGCTACAGAACTGCCTCTCACAGCACCTCTCAGGCAGTGAGCATTGCCAGCTCATTTCAAAGACCACACACGGTGCCTACAGTTGTTATTAATTAGCAATTAGACACAGTCAGGTCAATGAATGTGCAACAGCAGCAGCAAATCTTAAAATGCAATTAATTCGTGTACTTTAAACAGCAATGCTCCGTCAGCCTCTGCTAGTTTAGAAGTGCTCGTCTTTGATTTTCCAGACTGCGTGCTCAGGACCAGGTCCCACAGCATCCCAGCACTATTTCTGTTTTGAGATGGAGACCTTTTGTTGCAACCTCCACAAAAAAACCCAAAAAACCACCAGCAGAGGATGGATATTGCACTGGTCCTCAAAACACCAGAGTAAACTGGGGCTCATGAGACCAATGCTCTCTCCCCAGATCTGCCAGAAACCTGCTGAGACAATTTGTCAGTTCACCTTTTTTTGCCCTCAGCTTACAATATCTTTTCTGCTTAATCTCAAAACAGTCCAAGGCTCTCTACATCACCAAGAATTATCCATTACCAAGGTGCAAACGAAAAACCTCAACAGGCAGCAGCAGCCCTGCCACAGCATTTCACCAACAGCTACAGAGCACGGGCTGCGTCAGACTTGGCAGTACAACTCACTGTACTCCCTCTCGCAACGAGATCTGAGTGGAAACTTGAATGTTAATGAGATTGTTCTCTTAAAAACTTGAAATAGAAACAATTTGTTTCTAAATTAAACCAGCACTCCTCCGAGTACCACATGCAGGGAACCCACAGCCATGAATGACAAGGACAGCTAAAATAAACGCCTTTGTCAAAGATTTCTCATTAACAGAACACATTCCCAAGAACATTAAACAAGACGGGAAGTACAGCAAGGCAGAGCCCCAGGATTTAGCACATTTTTTAGGTATGCCACAATTTTATGTAAATTTAAACAGAAAAACAAAACAGTATTTACATATGACAGAATTTGCTTTTAGAGTTTTAACACCAGGACAACAAAGCCACCTGCTCAGTGAAACCACAGCAGTTTCACAGGAAGGATTTTGTGACTATCCTCTTTCAACAGACCCTACAACTCCAAAATGCAAAATAACCTTCTGCAGCCGATTCCAGAGAGACAGCTGAACTAGAGATGGGTGAAAACTAGAACATGCTCCTAACTCAGCCCTCTCTGGCACAAGGCAGAATGGATTCTGAGAGCAAACAACTCCACGAAGCAGAACACACTTTGCCAGGCCCTCCACGATCCTCCTGCCACCCACCCTCCCCCGCAAGAGGAGCCGATTCACCTCCCAGTGACCCTGAAGCAGGGACCCCCACCACAGCTGCTGCTGGGCTCCCACCGTGGATCCCCCTGCTCCGGACACACGCCTCCGCTCCCAGCTCCTTCCAGGGACACAAGGTTAGGGAGGGTACAACCAGCTCCCCCCTTCCCCACCGCCCCCCTTTTCCTGCCCCATACACCGGACCCCCCACAGCCCTGCCCCACAGCCCCGCTCCCCCTTCCCTCACCCCCTGCCCCTCTCCCGGCCCCAGAAGGGCGCTGGAGGCCCCAGACCCCCCCGGCCCCGCTGCCAGCACCTCCCGCTCCCGCGGGGCACAGCACAGGCCCCGCACGCCCGGTGCCCTCAGATCCAGGCCGGAGGCATCACGGCGGCCGGTAACGGGGTGTGGGAAAGCGGAGGGGGCAGCGAGGCTGTCCCAGCCAGCCCCGGGGAGGCGGGAGCGGGGTGTCCCACCGCGGCAGGACGCTGGGCTGCCGCTGCGGGGCTGCGGGACCCGGCCCGGGGCCGCGTTACCTGAGTCACGCGGCGCCGCCACCGCTGCCTCCGCCCGGCCCTCGCCCTCCGCTCAGCGTCCGCCGCCGCGGCCGTAAGCGGCGCAGCCTACGTGCTTTGCGTAGAGGCGGGCATGCGCACTGCGGGCCGGCCGCCGTGGCTGCCTGGGCTACATGTGCGCGGCGGTGGGTGGGTGTACACGCGTGGGCAGCGGGTAGGAGAAACCCCACCCTGGCGGCTGAGGAAGCACCCGGACCCCGGCACCCCCTGCGCGGCTCCGGGGATACCGGCGAGGGCAGCCCGGGACGCTCCCGCCCTGCCCGGTTCCACTGCCCTCCTCCCGCGGCTTCACCCGCCGCCAGCGCGCATGCTCCCCAAGGCGCGCTGACCTCAGCGCGTCACGCACGCACGTACGCTGTTGCGTAGGTACGTCGTGTCTCCACCCCCTCCCCCCCGCCCCGGTAACCGGGGAAGCGGCGGCCGGCGGCTGCGGTGCCCGAGGGGTGAGTGAGGGGACGCGGGGCCGGGCGGCGCGGCGGCTCCTCCCATGCCCACCACCGGCGCCTCCCGCGAGCGGGAGCTGGCGGGACCGCGGCCTAGTGCGGGCTCGGGCAGCCTGGGCCTGGCCCGCACAAAGGGCCCGCCCCCGGGCCGGGGCCCCGCGGGCGGGAAGGGCCGTGAGGGGCCCGCTGCCGGCCCCGCGCAGGGCCGCTGTGCCTGCAGAGCGGGCCGCGGTGGGGCCGGGGGCTCTCCGCTGCGCCGGGCCGCCTGTCTGCTTCCCGGCTGTGCCCGGGGAAGGGCGATATCGGCGGGCGGGGGGGGACCCTCCTCTCTTCAGCAACCGGTAGAAGCGGGAGCCGCTAAGAGATAGTGTTGCGTTTCCCTCGGAGCCAGGGAGTCCCTAGAAGGGGTCTGGGCCACCGCGTTTCCTCCCTGGGAGCGGGGTTCGCAGGGAAGCAGAGCCTGGCTACTTACCTGCGGTCTCCCTCCGGGTTTCATTGCTGTCCTGCGGGAACCCTCTGCCTGTACACCCCTCATGGGCTCCGTGGGCAAACAAACCAAATTTTGTACTTTTGCAGCTGTATGACAGAATGAAATAATGATTCTTTTAATTTTCTGGTATAGTGAGAGATAAAAAAATCAAGAAGTACAGCAAGGAAGAATTCTTCAGATGCTGTATCTTAAAAGATTGCCCGCCATGCTGTCAGCAGCAGCAGTGTGAAATTACACCTTTCATCCGTTTGTTGTACATTTTGGTCTCTTCTCTGCCGCACGTCTGCAGGTGTGAAAGCTGAAATGTGTGTCAGTGCAGTGGGAGAACGGGACACCGGAGTCAGCTGCTGCCGTGGAGAACTGAACAGCAGAGTTCTCCCCTCAGGCTCCCAGTGAGCTCTGGTCTAGACTTGAGGTCTGTTGAGCAAGTCCCAAGCTGGTAAATGTTCTGCACAGACAGCAGTAGTAGCATTTACTCTGAGATTATTTTGAGGTTGTTTCTCTTACCAGTGAATTCTGATCTCATTGGAGGATTCCCACTGAATGTGAGGATTTGTTTAATAAGACTTATAGCCTTTGAGCCATCTAATTAGAATGCACTTGAAAGCAGTGGGTGTCAACTGGCTTTGGCTGCCTTAAAGGTGTAACTTACTTGACCATTCCGATGAAATAATTCAATTACTTGGAATGGGAAGAGTAAATCTTAGTATATCAGTTCAGTCTGCTCTTCATCTAACTTAGAAAACCGAGTTCTGGGCAGGCATGTTATATGGAGTATTTAAAATGTGGTTTGAAGGATGTAGGTAGGAGAACATATATATGGCTAAAGAGGCTTTCTGAAGAAGAAGAGGGAGTTCACTTTTTGGCAGAGGTCTGCCTTGTCTCATAACTGAGCGGTGTGCTGTGTGCTGCTGGGGGCCTGCTTTTCTAGAGGTGCCTGGATTGCCGTAGTGTGGTGTTTACAAAGCCACGAAACACTCAGGAATGGGACTGTATGAACACGCAAAATATGTACCGAGTTGACTTTTCATCTCTTGTTCCTCCTTGACGTTCAGAGTTCTGGCCTTGGGTTTGTTTGTCTCAGATTACAAAACAGACAAGACAGGTAACATCTTAAATACGCTGAAGTAGTCACTGACAAACACAAGACGATCTGTTTTGGCAGACAAACTCTCCGTTTTATTCTTTTTTTTTTTTTTTTGAATTGGGGATTCATACTTAAAAGAACAAAGCCCAAATCCTTTTTGGGAAACCAATGAAACTCTTGACAGTCACATTTCCAGAAGTCTCTTTATCGTGACTGAAGCAATCCACTTACAGAAAAAACCATGACAGTGGTATATAAGAGCCTAAAGCAAAAAGGGGGTTCTGATTTTGTCTGTTCTGATTTTCACAGATATTTTGAGGACATCATGAATTGGAATAAAGGTGGACCTGGTACTAAGAGAGGCTTTGGTTTTGGTGGATTTGCTATAACACCTGGAAAGAAAGAGGAGCCTAAGCTCTCTCAACAGTCTCATAGTGCTTTTGGAACAGCCGGTTCTTCTGCTGCATTTGCAAAATCTGGACCCCCTCAGCTGCCTTCTTTCTACAAAATTGGGTCAAAGCGAGCAAATTTTGATGAAGAGAATGCGTAAGTAGGGTTATTTCTTGTGTTTACCTAGCTCTAGATTTTAATGTTTTCAAGTTTCCTGGTCTGTGACATTTATCTGTGAGACCCCACCTGGAGTACTGTGTCCAGTTCTGGGCCTGAACATCTCAACATCTTGTCCTGTGTGCACACTCTTATTATCCAGTGTGGGGAACTTAACTCAGAAACCATGAAAGACAGCACAGTGCTGAAGACTATATTTTTATAGTCTACAGCATATCTATATTATAGACCATTTTTCATTTCCTTTCAGGTACTTTGAGGATGAAGAGGAAGATTCCAGCAATGTCGAATTGCCGTACATTCCCGCAGAGAATTCCCCCACTCGCCAGCAGTTTCATTCCAAATCGGCAGATTCTGACAGCGATGACGATCCTCTGGAGGCATTCATGGCTGAAGTGGAGGCAAGACCCAGCTCGTGAAATGTTTATTAATTTTTTGCGGCCATACTTCTCTTCAGTCAGGAGCAGGAAATGTCACTCATGGCTTTGGCAGCTGTATTCAGAATAAAAACTTTTGTTTTTATGTAAGATGCTGTGTTAATTAGAACTCAAAGGTGGATTAGATGGGGAGAGGGTAGATACAATTTACAGCAGCTTAATTATTTAACTGTTTGGAGCATGTCAAGGCAATACAACAAAGAGTTTTGTGTGTCTCTGAATATGAAATTAAGGTTTTGTGCATTTTTCACTACCTGGATTGAAATGATTTGTGTTTATCATGAGCTGTTCCTTAGCTACAGCTCTGTTGTTAGCTGGATTCTATCACAGTGTTTTCAGGAGGAATGTGGAGAATGTATTTTTTCAACAGCATTGCTGTGAAGTTACACTATATGAATTTCAAAGGTATTAGTAGGAGAATTTATTTAGCATAATAGGATATGGAAGAAGATAAAGTTTAGTCCAAAAAGTGTTGTCTCTGTGGCATGATGGTCTAGTTATGTAGGAACATTTTTTCCCTTCCATGTTTTATAATCTTAGTTTTTTTAACCTGATAATTTTATGACCTGTTAGGATCAAGCTGCTCGAGACATGAAGAGACTTGAAGATAAAGACAAAGAAAAAAAGAACGTTAAGTAAGTTCTCTTTTATAATTCCCATGCCTGCCTCTGTCTTGTATGGTGTTAAGAGAATTCCAGTGCATTTTGTTGGTGATGATTGTTCTGTAGACAATATAATATACACCAAGTAAACAGCATTAACGGGCGCGTGATATCCCCCATGGGTAAAGTTCTGTGCAATGAAAAATGAATAATAGGAGGGAAGAATCCATGGTGGCATCCTACAGTAAAATGTAACGACACAGAGTTGTCTCACATGAGAAGCGTTTCTAGGCCGCGCAAACTGGGACAACACATTGCACTGCTGCCACCTTCCAGATCAGCCTGAGCAGTTTTTCATCTTTCCCCATCCTTGCAGTGATGAGAATGGTTTGGTTTAAAATTGCATTTATGCGAGCAAAATAACTCAGTGCTGCTGTACCTGTAGTACCAGAGATTCTTCCAAGCTTGAACTGGGTTTTAAGACATTCCCTGGAAAGCTGATACATTAGGTAGCACGCGACAATTGGGGTACTAAATTTGGAGTTTAAAAACAGTTCACATTTTTGCAGCTTATTGGTTTGTTTTGACCAAGGAAAATAATTACCCTGTAGATTCTTGATACAAATGTCAGATACTTTGGTAGAACTTGCATTGCATGGGGTTGATGAGATTATACATGGTCCCAAAACAGAACACCGGATCCAAATCACCACCTGGGGAAGTTCTGAACTGGATTTGCACTTCCTGCCTCATATTCCTCTTCAGTTATGGGACTTCTGTAGCATCAAGAACTTAGACCAGGATGATCTTTGATGTGGCTTCTACTGGGAAGACGGAGTCCTAATCTTTCAGTCTCATTAATAGGAGTAAAGAGAAGTCTTTGCAGGGTCAATGTTATGGTTGGCACCAAATATGAAAACTCCATGGGCTGGGATTATAAATGTTACTGAGTTGTTAGTGTTGTGCCTTCCACGAAATATGGAGCTCAGCACTAATCAAATGAAAGTATGGAGCTGGGTATGTGGAACACTTGCAGGGAAGTTTTTTTTCTCCGCTTGTTTTTCCAGGGGTATTCGAGATGACATTGAAGAGGAAGATGACCAAGTGAGTTCCTATGCAGTCTTTCTATTTTTTTTTTTTTTTTCTTTTTTTTTTTTTTTTAACCTTCCCTTCCCAATATGTAACTACTAGGTACAAACAAAACTCCAGTATCATGTACAGTATCCGGACAATTCAGCAGGAAGCTGTAGTGGTTACCCTGCTGCCTCTACACGGTGTTTCACTAGAAGAAGGAAGAATATTAGGAGAAAATGTCTTTTTTACTCTGTTTAAGATTTTTTTTGGTCAATTTGAATTTCAGCTTCATGTAGAAGTTTCTCAGTATTTGAGGGTCTCATCCAATTTGAAATTAGAAGAATCAGCTGACATGGAGCACCAGTGAGAGGCTGTTCAACTGTGGAGAATATGCACAGTGAAATTTCATGTCTGTTAAGGGCAGGAATCAGGCTTTTTGCTCTTTATTTTCAGAGGAGCTCCCGTTCTGATTGAGGGTTGTAAGCATCACTGTAATAGAAACAATAAACAAAGAGGAAAGACTTCATTTCAAAATGTACCTTGCTATTAAGTTGTAATTAGTAATGATTGTGTTACTCACAGTAACGCAGAACAAGGAAGGGTTGTCTGGCCTCTAGGCCTTTGCCTCCAATTTGGTGAGTGCAGCTGTGCTAAAGTTTGAGCAAAGGTGACTTAAACTTGTAGACAGCTGGTGCTCAGGTGTATTGTATGGGTATCTCTGGGACTGAGTGATAATTGGCCATGCAAATAAAAAAGCCAGATGAGCATATACATTTTGTTGTAATTGAACCTTGCTTTAAAAATCTGCTCTTAAATATCTGCCTGCAAGTCAAGCGAGACTGGTGTTTTCTCCAGGAGAATGTCTTGGTGTGCCAGTGAGATTCTGTAAGACACGTACAGATTTGTGAGCTGTGGCATGTTCCAGTGATGACAGTGACTTCTAACTTGGGCTTGTGTTGAAGGACTCTTCTGAAATAGTTTCTTTCCCATTTGCTGTTGTCTCTCTCACTGAAAAATAGATGTGTTTTCATTTCTTAGAATCTAGTTAGGAGAAGTGGAGAAAGTGTCTTTGACATAGTGTGTTTAAAAAAATGTAAACATCACCTGCTTAGTAACATTGTGCTCTTTGTTTAAAAACCCGCAGTGTTTGTACTTTGTTCATGTGATTCGTAGATTCTTCTATTGTTAAAACATAAGTCTTGGTAGAAGGAGCTGTTAACAGACATGTAAGAAAAGAAGTTTGGGTTTTAAAATTTTGTGGTCTGACACTGTAGTTGCTTTCTTCATTTGTACTTATTGTCCTTCTTCTGGACATAACTGTTGGTGTTTATTAGAAGAACCAGTTCTAGTGAACTTTTTTTTTTCCCCTCAATGGTGAGTGTGAAAGCAAACAGCCATCTAGCACATACATCATTTAAACAAATGTAGCAGTATTTTTGCGTTCTGTTGTATGTGATTTTACTGATATGTTTTGCTGCAGGAAGCTTATTTTCGCTACATGGCTGAAAACCCCACTGCTGGTGTGGTCCAAGAAGAGGAAGAGGATAACCTGGAGTACGATAGTGATGGGAATCCAATTGCACCGTCCAAAAAAATCATTGATCCTCTTCCACCCATTGACCATTCAGAGGTAGGAAGTTTATTGCATCTGTTCTGCCTGAGGCATTCTAGGAACAGGTGTTAAGAAGTAGATTGAAATATGGTTCCGTCCCTGTACTTCAGTGTTGGGAGCTAATATTTCAGTGCTGTGGCAGTTGTACTAAAGATCCTTCAGATGGCTTCATATTCAACTCATGTTCTTGCAGATAATTAAGAACTTTTTCTCCAAAGGACCCTTGCCCTCCAAAACTAAGTGTACAGAGAGAGAATCTTGAGTCCTGGTCTAACTGAGTAATTACCCTTGCAGATTGAATATCCACCGTTCGAGAAAAATTTCTATGACGAGCATGAGGAGATCACCAGTCTCACCCCGCAGCAAGTAGTGGAGTTACGTCATAAACTAAATCTCCGGGTAAGCTGGTCACAAACCTATCCTCCTAGGATCTTCTTACTCCCATTTTTTTGGACTTAGTAGTTTTAATGGAGATTTTCACGTGAAATTCGAGCTGTTGAATACCAAACCTCTTGGATGCCTTCAGTGACTTTAATTTAAGGGAATTTGGTTTTCCTCAGCAGTTCTTGAAAGTCTTCCCTGGACTTGTCAGAGTGGGCACCCAAGATTGCCAGTTGCATGGTTGCACTTGGACTAAAGAACTAGGAATTGGAACTGAAAGTATTGTGTACAAGAATTAATTCTGTGCCATTTGTGATGTGTTTGTTGATGACTTTCTATGAAGGGAATTATTTGGAGAAGAAGGAGACCAATTGTACAAGGAGGCAGATACGATGTTTAGTAGTTTATGTTGATTTGCAATTTATGTAAATTTTTGTACCTGAAAGTCCTATTTACACAACACATCAGGAATTTGCACCGAATTAAACTTGTCTATGCAAAAAAAAACCCAACAGTTTCGAAGGTAGAGAGACACTTTTTCCATTTTTTTACAGATTGCGCTTTGTTTTTCTCTTGCTGTTCATGAACAAAGATATGTTTCTGTTTCTAAGGTCTCTGGTGCTGCTCCTCCGAGGCCTGGCAGTAGTTTTGCTCATTTTGGGTTTGATGAGCAACTTATGCATCAAATTAGGAAATCCGAATATACCCAGCCCACTCCTATACAATGCCAGGTGAGTGTTGTTACGTCTCAGAAAACATGCGATGGTCCCTTGTCCATGTGAGGATGTATACAATTCTGGTTTCCTATATAGAGCTGTCACAGAGAAGAAGAATCTGTATTTTTCTAGGAAGATAGCATTGATATGTTTTATATAGAAGTTTACCAACTTTTTTTCTTGTTAAGTGACCACTGTAAATATATCCACATTCTTGTCTTCATTTGTCTCATGGTGAAGACTGAAGAACATTTTAAGTGGCATCTCTTGCTTGAAGAAGTGTATGAAAGATTTTTTTTTAAGAAATTACATTAAAAATAACCACAGCAGGAGCTGAGTGAAGACCCATACATTAACAGCCTTATTCCTTTGAACAGCATATATTTGAATGTCTTGTAACTAGAAGACCCATCCAACGAGGCATTTTTAAAATTTCTTTTGGCAGATAGAATAAATGCCCTGAGCGCTGGACCGTTTAACTGGTCATTCCTTGGAGAACTCTGCATGCAAAAGGGATTCTACTGCGTGTGTAGATTGATTACCATGAGTAATTAAGGTTATCATTAATGTGATTATAACCACACAACTTCAGATGCTTCTGTATTAAAAATGACATGGTGCTGTGTCCAAGGGAAGGGTGTTAAGACCTTAGTCCGTACTGTTTGTAAAAAGCTGTGGTCGAGAGGTGCTTAGAGCAACGGTAGGGATGAACAGAGGACATTGGCACTCAGAGTGGGTACAGAAAGAACAGGCTCAGAGAACTTGTTTTTAGCATTCTTACAGCTGGGCAAGATGCGTTTGTGGACATGTAAATACATCCTTGGGATGTTGTACTGTACCCAAACATTGATTTCACAGGGGACACCAACAGTCATAACATGGTAATTGCTTCCAGCCCTTAAAACAAACAAATTCAGAGCTGAGCTTGGCAATAAAACTTTGAAGCATCAGCGTATGTTGCTGTAAGTTCTCTATAATGTGCTTTTTCTCTTGTTATCTGAGCTTTCATGTAATGAAATATTATGCTCAGGTAGGCGTACTATGGGTTTAGAATCTCCTTATTTTTAGGGTGTTCCGGTTGCACTAAGTGGCAGAGATATGATTGGCATAGCGAAGACTGGAAGTGGAAAAACAGCAGCTTTCATCTGGCCGATGTTGATTCACATCATGGATCAAAAGGAGCTGGAACCGGGGGACGGTCCCATTGCAGTGATCGTGTGCCCGACCAGAGAGCTTTGCCAACAGGTGGGTGTATAGTAAGCATATATGTGCCACACAGTGTTCAGACGAAATTCAGGGCAGAAATTGGCAGAGAACCTCAGTAAACTGTTTGAAAAAACTACTCTGTGCATTAGTAGCACGCCTCCAATTCTCACAATTCTCTCTTAAACCTCTTTTTGTTGAAGGATCACAACAAATCTGAAAGTGTAAATTTTTGCACAGCGCTCCAATATTATTTCTAAGTATTAAGAATACTGTGGATGCGTTGCCACAAATTGTACGTGCCAAAGGATGGAGCCTGCAGGTTAAATGACAGTTGGATGCCTAAATAGGTTTCTCAAATTATTGGAAATCATCCAGATGTATTGAAGTATTCAGTCCTGAGGATTTCTGAATAATTTCATTGTTAGGTGAAAAGTGGATTTCAGGAGCTGGACTGGAGTTCCAAGGTTGCTATATTTTCTCAGATCTGTCTAACCTGAACTGTGATGTGCTTTGTTTCAAATTCTCAGATCCATTCTGAGTGTAAGCGCTTTGGTAAGGCGTATAATCTGCGCTCCGTAGCTGTGTATGGAGGAGGAAGCATGTGGGAGCAAGCCAAGGCCCTGCAGGAGGGGGCAGAGATCGTTGTCTGCACACCAGTAAGTACCTGTATGCGCACAGTACAATTTTTTTTGTTGTTTAACTGAAAAATTCCAATACCATTGGTGATGCAGAGTTTGTTCTCTGATCACTGAAATCTAGGTTCTTCACAGGTTATCAGATGTTGAGAGCAAACATGCTGGGATTATTTCTGTCTCAAAAGAAATTGAAAGAGTATGATTTCCAATAGTAGAGCAAGCAAGACCTGCTTGAATCAGGGTCAGTTGTGTGCAGTACCAGCCTCTGATTGCTGAGCCTTAAATTCATGAAGAAAATTCCCAGAATGTCATGAACTTGAGTGCCATCTTACTGAACCAGTGTAGAGCCCGTGACACTAGTACTGAAGAGCTGAAACCCTGAATCAGAGTGGGTGTTGATGCTGACCCAGTGATTTAAATGAGCACCATTGCCAACTGATTTCACCTGTTGCCAAAACCAGTTACAAACTTGGGCAAAATGAGCAACTAATGGCTGGAGGAAGTTTTATGGTGGCTATTTTCTGGGGTACTAGGCAAGAAAACAAAGCATGAAGAACTCCTGCACCAAATGTTAAGGGATTAAGTAGCTAGTTTACAATTAAAATTTAATTGTAGTGAAGACCATATATGGAGTTACAGGATCTCAGCACTGTTAACCTTGAAAATCCAGTCTTAAAATTCAGCTTGTCAGGTATAGTTGATGAGTGTTTCGGGAATCTGTTTCTGTGGCTTGAATACTGACAATTCTAGAGTGAAGCCTTGAGATGTCTTCTGTTCTGTCTCTAGTAAATGAGGATAAAACGCAGGTAAGTGCTTGAAGGTTGCATATATTAACATTTGTCAAAATACGCTTTAAAACCTTGGCTCTTTTTTTTTTCTTTTAATAGGGTCGTTTAATTGATCACGTGAAAAAGAAAGCTACAAACCTTCAAAGAGTGACTTACCTTGTGTTTGATGAAGCTGACAGAATGTTTGATATGGGTTTCGGTATGTGATGAACAAAGGCCACTTTTGGAAAGCAGCAGTGTCTAGTTCCCAGCTTAGTAGGACTGTTTGTAACCCCTGGAGCTTTATATACTTGAAAATACATTAAGGAAATACTTTATAGACAAAAGCCGTATTTCAAGGTCTAATACCTGTTGCTATAAAGAGACCAGCAAAGTCCTGTTGATGTTGAAGTCCAAAAACCCTGATTTTTATCTCAGAGTTGTGGAGCAACTTCTGGCCAAGTCACTTCTGTGCCTTGGTTCTGTGTGTACAAACTAGTGGTGGGTAAAAGAACTTTCTGCTTAATTAGAAGAGGTTTGGTCATTCAGATCCGATGATTTTGAATATGTGCTCAAGCATCATGGGACACAGCAAGGATTTGTCAGTGCTGTAATACTGCAAACGGAGGGAGACTCTTGTAAGAGGTACAGGGTATGCACAGACTCAGATAGGATCTTTGCTTACAAAACTTTTTGCTGAAGGAACTTCCAAAAGTTTCTTTCTACAGCAAAGGAGCTTCTGTTGTGCAGCAAAGAGCAGCTGGAAGTCACAGTATAACGTTGAACACTTAGTGAGAGGCATTAATTCTATGGTTATTTGTTGAATAAAAGCAGTAAAGTTGCATTTTGAGTTATTCTAAGCAATGAGCGTACAATGGTGATTGGAACATTTTCCCCTCTCCTTTCCAGAGTATCAGGTCAGATCCATTGCAAGCCACGTGCGTCCTGACAGGCAGAGTGAGTATAAGCACATTTCAAACTAAACTCCTGAGAGTCAGAGGAGGCTACAGGGTGGGCTCCCAGTCAAGAATCTGGAACAGAGGTTGGATTGCCTCTTCTTGACACAGACACGCAATAAGACTTCTGCGAGAGTCCGCGGGTGTTAATTCTCAGCGTGGGCTGTGGGGAGGGAGCGTCTGTGAGGGTGGTTAGACGCCCGTGCTCATGTCCGTCTGTAATCCCTCCACAGGCTTCACTCGGGGAGAAGGGGATTAGCTGAATTAGTGTTGGTGTGCTTTGAGATCCTGTGTCCTAAGCTGCCATGAAGAACGGTCACAGCAGTGCCACTTATCATCCACATCTTGTTTCAGAAATGATGAAATGTGTTTCCACTCTGAGATACTCTAATAGCACAAATGATAATTTTCATTAGAACCGGTAAAGCAGACTGTAGCTTCAGATCACTGACATCTCGTACGGTTGTGCAGGTCCTCATCCACAAGATCTGTGCAGTGTTTAAAGAAAATGTATTTTTCCAGGAGCTCAAATACTGTTTTTCTTTTAGCCCTCTTGTTCAGTGCCACTTTCCGTAAGAAGATTGAGAAGTTGGCTCGGGATATTCTGATCGACCCAATTCGAGTTGTGCAGGGAGACATTGGAGAGGTAATTCCACTTTATTGCTGAGACAAAGGATTGAACCGTTCTGCTTCTGTTTTCTGAAATTTATGTTAAACTGCAGTAGTTGTTGTTTATATTTAAGAGTAAATACTTTGTGCTTAGCAAAAAATCATAAGGGTTTGGTTTTTGGTTTTATTGAGCTTTTTTTCTGCCAACAAATATTCTTGTAGTGATGGGAGGTTTCATCAAGGAATGAAACAACATTAATGCAATGATTGATCTTTTTTTCTTAGGCTGAATCCATGGGTATATCCTTTTGTTTTAGCTGAAAACTATAAATTTGAAACTTAGGCTGTAATGTCTTTCAGCTGGTTTGTGTGGGAATGTTGATTCTATACTTGCTTGACACTAGCAGCTGATCTGTTAGCACACTGGGGATTTGGCAACAAGTTGAAGAAGTGGGCAGATGTATACTTGCTGTGAAGAGACTTTGCTTATTATATACATGAAAACTTGAGAAATTTCACAAGATGCCTTCAGAACAGTTCTTTTAACCACTTCTCTGCGTTTTTTTTTTTTTTTTAACCAGGAATATGAGGTATCCCTTTATAACAAAAACATTAATGGCTACCTGAAGCCCCTTCTTTCTGGGAAAATGTTTTTCCTAAATGTTCCTTAAGAAAAAAAGAGATGAAACCTCTTTAAAGGACAATTTTGGTCCCTTGATTCTCCACTTTTTATTCTCACATGTAGTTTAAATTCCTCGTTTCATTCTGCCATCTGTGTGTTTTTTTTGCCATACTGTCCTTTCTGTCCTGCATTATTACTTGTCTTTATTTCTCCCCTCAGGCAAATGAAGATGTTACTCAAATTGTGGAGATTTTCCCCTCTGGCCCTAGCAAATGGAACTGGCTGACTCGACGCCTCGTGGAGTTCACATCTTCTGGGAGCGTTCTCCTGTTTGTCACCAAGAAGGCAAATGCAGAAGAGCTGGCCAATAACCTCAAGCAGGAGGACCATAATCTGGGGCTGCTTCATGGTGACATGGACCAGAGCGAGAGGAATAAAGTCATTTCAGAATTTAAGAAGAAGGGGATCCCCATACTGGTGGCTACTGATGTGGCAGGTATGTGATGTTTTAATAAACAGCAGCTTGTACGAGTTGTGGATATCAGCAGAAAGGCTGACACGTCAGTGGAAGGCAACAAAGTTGGCGTCCACACCTCCTGGGCACTGGGTTCCAGCTGTTCTTTCAGAAGTACACAGTGTTAGCAAGGGGGTTTGTTTTTAAAGTCTTTTAATGACGTTTAAATTACAGTCTGACATATTTTTTAATATACAGAGAGAAAATAAGCTCTTTAAATAGTTGCTGTTTGTTAATCAGCTGAGACATTAGGCATGCTTAAATGAAGAGGAAATGGACACACTTGAAGCCTTCTCTAACCCAGATATTGAGCTGAACAAAGTGAATTTCAGTGTCTCTTCTTGGAATAGTAATCATTTCAAGAGATCTCTTCCATCTCCAATCCTTTGAACTTGGGGATTGCTGTAACTTACACTACTCTTGGAGAAGATGTTGCAGCACTTAGGCTCAAACTCTTTGTTATCTTATGAAGGGTGTCTCAACCGGGGTGTATTCTGTGGAAACTCCTTTCGGATGCTGGAGCACAATGAAGTCGTATGCTGGTATGAGTGGGATTGCTTTAGTTCGTTCAGGATAATCACACTTATCGCTCTATTGTTCTTGATTACAGCTCGTGGGTTAGATATTCCCTCCATTAAGACCGTGATCAATTACGATGTGGCTCGGGACATAGATACGCACACCCACAGAATCGGCCGTACTGGCAGAGCAGGCGAGAAGGGAGTTGCCTACACTCTGCTGACTCCCAAAGACAGTAACTTCGCTGGTGATCTCGTCAGAAATCTTGAAGGCGCTAATCAACATGTTTCCAAAGAGCTGTTGGATCTAGCAATGCAGGTACGCACAAGGAAAACTCCTTGAGTAGAGGAAGGTTCCTTCCATGATTAACACAAAATCAAGAGCTCAGGGACTCGTTTCTGGCTCCCTCGTGTGTTTGCAGTGACTTTTTGGCAACCTGTAGTCTTTTTAAGTAGGCTTCCTAGTGTTTTTAATGGCCTGTGAAAGAATCCATGAAGCCACGAAGAGTTTGGAACACAGTATGTAATCTATTTTGGGGTCAGGCACTGCCTAGGAAATCAGGAGCTGTAATCTGGCTGATGCCAGCAGAGCGCTCCGCTATCTCATTACAATCAGATTTTCAATGTGCACTTGTGGCAGACGCTTGGGAGATGCAGCTTAGTTGAAAGTTAAACTAGAAAATAATTACGGGAACGTTCCCTCAGTGAAACGGTTGTTGCATGATCATTATATCTGCTTGGCAATGCTGTCTGGCAGGCTGGCTATATATAGGTATGACGCAGAGCTGAAGCACTTGTACTTGCGCCACTGCACTCGTCACCTCTTTAAGTTCTTGACTTTTGCTGCCCATGTAGCTGCAAGAGAGCAAAGGCTTTTTGGTAATTCCCAAATCCATCTCAAAAGATGGGTTAGCATGCTTGTGGCTTCATTGCCAAGCAGCTTGGGCACTAGCTGCTGGAAGTAAATATTTTTTCCGACGTACAGAGGCGGCATTTTCAGAAGGGACAGAAATTTGTGAGGCGCATTGCTCCACAGGCTGCCTTTGAGAGGGGAGCATAGAAGCTACATGGCTTGGCTTACTGGCTGCTTCAGGTTTGAAGAAACTATAGGGCATAAAAAGAGGAGCAGCCAACCATTATTTAAAAACCTGGTAACAGGAGGAGGTCTGGTTGGACTGCCCTTTCCTGGCTGCTGCTTGTTGCTGAGAGAACCTCGTGTCTCCTTAGCCAGGCAGTGGGTAAAATCAGTAAAACCCAAGTATAGGCAAGTGCAGAGCTCCCAAGTCAATGGCATTGGAGATTGTATTTATTCCTGGGTTTATTAGAATGCAAACCCCCGAAACCTTAACATGGGTGAAAGTTGAGGACAAATAATTAGTTTTCGTTAAAAGCATTTGTAACAAAAAGCTCCAGACCCACATGACGGAACAACCCATCCCCTTGCAATAGCTGTGGTGTTGAATGGGACAGTTTCTTTTTATTTTTCTTTTGAGATGCTCAAAATCCTTCTTTTCTGAGCCTTATTACATGTGTTTATGAAGCTTCTTGTTCCCTGCATTGAGAAGCATTTGTCCTTTTTTGTACAGAACCCATGGTTCCGGAAATCACGTTTTAAAGGAGGAAAAGGCAAAAAGCTGAATATTGGCGGTGGTGGCTTAGGATACCGTGAACGTCCCGGTCTGGGATCAGAAAATTCTGTAAGTGGAGATGCTGAAGAAGTTGTCTACAGATTCTTGGAACTTTTAAATTTAGCATTGACTACTCTTTAATTTAAAAAAAAATTGTCTTAGTACTGGAGTATAGCCTCTGCTTTCAAAGGTTTCCATAGCTCGGAGTATTTAAGAAAGAATTCAGTATTAGGAATGTGTCAGGTGAAACTGTCCTGTGTTGTTATGCTGTTGTCAAGAGCTGCCTTCTTTAGGGCCAGAGTGATCCAGAAGGTTTGAAGATTCTTCCCAAAATAGACTGTCAATGCAAAAGAAATGCTAATAAATTACTTGAAAAGCCATTTCCAGGCTGATTCTTGGCAGCAAAAAATCTTGCAGCATTGAACGCTTCCCAAGGTATGCCCGTGCGAGGAAAACAGCTCGTTGCCAGTGTGTATGAGGACAGTTTAACTGCAGACGTGCTGAAAACACATCATGTTCAGCATCGTTCCAGAAGTCACAGCTGAAGCCTTGTTCACACTTTGCCTTGGCTGTGGCCTCTGAGATCCCAGTTTGATTGCATTTTGCTTGTGCGTGTACTGCAAGGAGCTGGGACATGTGGTTGAGCAGTGAGTCACTCGGACTCGCTGCATCTTCTCTGTCCTTCTCAAGGTCGTGGGGCAAACTGTTCTGCTGCTCGGCGCTCTCCAGAAGTTTGTCATCCTGAGTAGATGTATTTCCTGAGGGCAGGGTCAGGATAGACCCAGAGAACAGCTGAATTGAAAGGGTCTGTGTTGGATCAATCTCTCCAGTTGCATTTTGTCTTTTTGATTAGGACCGTGGAAACAACAACAGCGTGATGAGTAACTATGAGGCGTACAAGCCATCCACCGGGGCGATGGGAGACAGACTTACGGCAATGAAAGCAGCTTTTCAGGTTGGTTCCATCACTTGTACTCCCAGTTCTAACTCAAGAGGAAAGAACTTGACACAGATTGACGCTACTGATTATTCAAGACAATCTATTTATTTTTTCTACCCTGAAAATGCAGAAAGCCTGTTGACTTGAGGGCAGTTGAGTTTGGTGGTTGTGGCCGCGTCTCATCCACTCGGAGCACGCACTGAGCGTTGCAGCGCAGAGTGGAAGCATTAGTATGCAGGCTGGACAGAACATGGTTGCACAAAGTTAATTTGCCAAACTTAGTTTGTTTTCTTCTGCCTCTTTGCCCTCTTTCCCTTCAGGATTCTGCTTCTAGGCTTGATGCTATTGAGGTTGCTTAGCAGCAGTCGTGTAATTGCAATCAAAAGAATCGGGGAACAGAGAAACCCTTTCTCTTCAGTGGAAAAATTAACCCCACAATAGAGGAGTTCCCTTGTTTCTGTGGTCTGGTAGCAGGTGTCCTTTACTAATTCTGTGTTTGTAAGCACAGCAGGGAGTGTAACCGCTCCAAGACGGAGGTTTTTCTAGGAACTCTTTCCCAGGGGCTCCCAAGAATTCAAGCCAGGCTTGTGTACGCGTTACGACTGTGTGTTTTGTGGTGCAGCGTGGAGGCAAACACGCTCTCTTTTTTCTTTCTTTTTGGCAGTCCCAGTATAAGAGCCACTTTGTTGCTGCAAGTTTAAATAATCAAAAGACTGGTAGCTCCGCCGCTGGTGCTAGCGGCTGGACCAGCGCTGGGAGCTTGAACTCTGTACCGACGAGTTCAGCACAGCAAAACGCTGCCAATCCTGACGGCCCCGTTGCAGCCGCCGCAGCAGCAAAGCGTGTTCCGGGTTTCACCAGCACGGGGAATTTGAGCAGCATTCCCACCTTTCCCAGTGTCGGAGTACAGGGCTTCAACAGCACAAATCCCAGCGCCAACACTCGAGAAGGCAGCAGCAGCAGCAGCACCGGCGTTGCTGCTGGTGGTGGCGGCGGCAGTGGTGGCTTTGGCGGCGGCAGCGGTGGCTTTGGCGGCGGCAGTGGTGGCAGCGCCGTCAGAGAACGATACAACGACAACCGGAACAGTCGCCACAATGAGATCCCACGCCGTGGAGAGGGCGGTGGTCGCTACAACGATGTGCAACGCCACGGGGAAGGAGGCGGTCGCCACAGTGACGCTTCTTACCGCCACGGAGAGGGCCGACACGGCGACAACCATCGCCACAGTGAAAGCCGGCACTTCGCTGATGTGGGCGGTGGCAATCGCAATAACAGTGACAGCAGGAACAGCAACGAAGGTAGGAACAACGAGAACAGGAATGGTGAGAACAGGAAGGAAGCCAACAGCCGAGACAACAAGACAGATGGTTTTGCTGTCCCAGAACCCCCAAAACGTAAGAAGAGCCGGTGGGACAGTTAAAAGCTGGTGTTTCACAGCCTGGAATCTCTGCAGGTAGTGTTGTCTTTTTCCAGAGGATTTCTTGGGGTTTTTAGTAACTGGTTGATGAGCAGCTGGGGGAGGAGAAGGAAACCACGCAAACTACCCGTGCAAGGCTGGGCCGGTACATCTGCGGACAGATTCACTCTAATGATGTGTACACACAACGCTTAGTCAAAGAGAAATCATTTTGATAAAGCTCCCTGGGTTCTGCTTTTAAATATTCAGTGCTCAAGTGACTCTGCTGGATTTAAACAGATCTTCTTGCCAAGAAAGAAGCTGTTTCGCGTCCTTGGACCGTTAAGAAACTGTTGTCCATAGAAGTTAAGGTAGTGTTTTCTTAACCAGCGTTCACATTTGAAAAAAAAACAGTCCATCTAGAGATGCTCAGGACCCACTGTTAAACATTATTAATCTTTCGGCAATTTGTTCAGTATGGTGAGTTCTTCCCCAATCTTTTTTTTTTTTCATATTCTCTTATCCCCAGATAATTTGGCCTCCAAGTTGTCTCTTACATCTCTCCCCATTAACTAAAAATGTATCAATTTGCGTTGCTGAAGGTGGGATAAAGCAAGTTGATTTTTCTTTCGTTTGTTTTTTTATTTTTTGGAGTTTTATTCTTTTTTTTTTTATGAAGCTGTTCAAGGGATCCTTCTCCAGCCCAGCTAACCGCAAATTCCCACGTAGTGTAGGATGGACTCCCTGGCTTGGCTGTGGTCAGTACACCAATCCCACTCCCATTGCCCAGTTATTTTTTTTTCCTTTTAAAGAACGTCTTCCTTCCTGATAACCTTCATTTCGGTGGAAGCCTGCACAGCAAACTTGTCTCTGCTGTGCCTGTGCGCCCTCTGTATGAGAGGGCTGAGTGCTTTCTTTAAATTAAAAACAAAAAAGGGGAAAAACATAGAAAACACAGATACCCCACAGCAGTCAAAGGCTGGTGGCCCCCGTGAAGCATAGCTAAACGAAGAGGCTTGATTCAGAAATTCAGGGACCTGCTGCTCAGAAGCCTTTAGGGAGAACCTGAAAAACGTGATTGATGAAGTGGAACAGCTCGGATATCGCCCCATTTTGGACACACGTAGTTAAAACTAAAATCTTGCTTGACCATTTTTAACTCGTCGTGTGTATTATCCGTTTTTTAACTTTTTTTTTTTTTTTTTTTTTTTTTTGCGCCATAAAGGTAAGGAAGAACTCTGTTGTTGACACATGTCAGCACCCACCTCTGTCTTGTTTCTACCGAAAGAAATATCGGAAACTGTCAGGTTTTTGTGGCATTGTGATGTTTTCTTTATCAGCTGTGCATTTACTTTCTGCTTGCTCTAGTAAATGTTTTATTACTGGGACAAAAATACCTATTGAGTGCTTTTTGTTCCCCACTCCTCTGGCTGCTCTGGCGTTCGGATGGAGGTTTGGCTGCTGGACGTCTGACCACGTCCCTTCCACCAGCAGTTGTGGATGTCGTTGATAAAAGACGTCCTCTGGTTTTCCTCGGTCTCTTTCACCTCAAACTGGTTTGCAAACCCTGTTTTAGCTTCGAAGCCCCCTGGGGAATAGACTTTTCTCCATTTTACAAGGGGGAAGGATACAGCCCAGGATGTTTTGCTCATCCCAGCCTTTCATGGGGTCATTGGTTGACCTGGAAGGAGAACTCGGCAGCAGTCTTGTGATCTGACTTGCACGTGTACTGGTTTCAGTTAAGACACCAAGTTGGTTGTTTGCCCCCCTCACTAACTAACTCTAATCTTTTGGGTTTGTTTTTTTTTTAAATAGCTTCCTTGAATTCTCTCATCACAGTCCAGGCAGAAACCTCATCGCACTGGTTTGAGCTCTGTGTGCTTGATATTGAGACAAGTGCAGATGCAGCAGGGGGTTAGGAGCTGCTGCGTTCCCCTTTCCTCATCATGCTTAAGGTTTACCACTCTGCACAGTGAAAGATTTGAGTTTCAAAACCAAAAAAAATAATAAAAATAGCTCCATAGTCCGAAGCTGCCATCTGCTCCCTCCCTTGGTGGATCTCAGCTCGCTGCCGCTGGGAGCTGGCCCTGTACGTGGCGTGTGGTTGGGTTTCTCTTCTTTTTAACGCATCCCTCTGTTCTGCAGGATGATTGAAATTCCTCACCCCTCTCTCAGCTACCAGGAGCCTCCTGAGACCCGAGTGGGTCAATATTGATCACTGCCAGAGCGCTCTAAGTGTCAGTTCACGGGTCCGTGTTGGATACATCAGGGGGCTGATTCCTTCTCGGCAGAACAAGGCGGCAGTGTGAGCAGCATGCCAACCACCCCGAAAGAGAACCTCTCTCCTCGGGCGTGCTGCTCGCTCCGAAAGAGACCGGAGCACAACTCCCAGCTGAGCAAATCCCTTACAGGAAGCTCGGGTTGGTCTGTAAAGTGTAACCCTGGGATTCTGACGCCCGTGCATCAGTCACCTGCTCTGCTTCTCGTCCCCCAGAGTGGGGCCAACGCTGCCACCGCCCAGCTGTGCCGAGAACCCTCTTCCCTGTCGTACAGCCCTTGCTGAGGTGGTGCAGATGTGCCTGATCCACCCTATCTTCAGGAATGTGAATCCTGGAGCCCTTCCCTCCCCTGACGAGCCTCCTGGCCGCCTGTCTGCCTGTCCCTCGGAGCTTTCTAATCCCTCTGACTCACTTTGTATCTTGGCTGCTCGCTGGAGGATCTGGGAATGCACAGAATTAGTTACATGTTCTCTGTCACTGTCTTTATCCTGAAATTACAGCCCTGAGGGAATGTGTCTCATTAAGAGCAGGTAGGAAAAAAATTCTCCGTGCTACCACCACCAAGCTGTTCAGTTTTAACTGGTGTACGTACCCGCTCTCCTGACAGTGTCGTAACGCTCCCCTCCCCTGTGTCTGGCTGAGCTGTCTGCGCTGGGCACCACAAGCTCCTCGGGAATGTCTTTTCCCATCAGGGTGAGGAGCTTTCCCAGGCAGTGCCCGTGCAGCAGCGTGGGCAGGGGGACGTCGGGACTGCCGTGTCCCCCCCAGCGAGCAGGGGGAGCAGAGCTGGCCGGGACCGTGGCTGGTTTCCACCCTCTGCTGCCCACCGGTAACCGATGGCGGTGCGTAACACCCCGGAGCCCGCAGTGGAGTGTGAGGACAGAAGCAAGCTGTACAGATTTTATTCACTGCTCAGCCCGCAGGAAGATGCCAAGGCCGAGGCTCCTGCGTGCAGGGGTCTGTGTGTTTGGGGACAGCCGTGCTGTGAAGCCGGGGCACCCAGGCGTTTCCCTGCGCCCTTCCCAGGCCGTAAAGCTCAGCTTCCCTCCCCGAGCCCATCGTATCCCGGTGACTCCTGCTCCCTGGGTGTTGTGTGCTGGGCTTCCCAGTGCCCGTGAGCTGCACGAGGATGCCGGGAAGGGCAGGGAGAGCTGCGGGCACTGCTCCCTCTGCCTGCCCCGGGCTGCACGACGCAGGAATTGGTGCTGAACGGGGGAGTCGGACTGAACCGGCTTCATACACGCTGGAGCTGCAGTCACCTTCCAGCCCATCGAGGTAAGACTGGAGGACGGTTTCCCGGTGATGATTCGAGGCTTTGCATGCACAGACATCATCACATCAATCACTTGTGTGTGGAAGGAGATGAGGTTTGGAACCGGATGCTCATTTTTCAGCCAGGTAGGTAAGAGTGAGAGCATGTGGTCCCTTTGCACGCTGGCCACGAGGAAAAGGAAACTGTGGTTCCAGCTGCTGTCTATCCCCTTCCCCAGCTCTGTGCGAGCGTAAAAGGAGCCCGAAGCGCGAGGACCGGCATCTCCCCAGGCACAGCTGGACGTCCAGACGGGAGAGACACCGTCCGCTTCACAGCATCGTCTCCAGCTCCTTGTTCAGGTTGGGGTGACGCTGATGGAGGTCTGGGAAGTCCGCTGTGTTTTCCCCACAGGCTTTCTCCTGGGTGGGACCAGGCAAGAAGTGATCGGAGGTGAAGGAGCCGGGGATGTAGCCCGGCAGGCTGGCACGGGCAGGGAGCAGCAGCCCCCGCTGCTGCGTGCCCCCGGCCCCTCGCCCCGCCAGGCTCACGCTGAAGCTGGTGGTGGCGTGGGACGTCAGCCCCCCGTAGCAGCAGCTCCCGGCCGCGCTGGTGGCCCGCGCCTTCTGCTTGAAATCCAGCGCCAGGCTTCTCCGAAAATGGGCTTTTTTAATCTCCGCCTGCACCTGGGGGAGAGGTTGGAGCTGGCTGCTCGTGCCCGCAGACAGCAGAGCAGGCATCCCTTCCCCGTGCTTTCCACTCCTAGTGATTTTTTTTCTTTTTTTTCCTTTTCAAATCCTCCACAGAGCGGTGGATCTGAGTTTTCCCTCTGGTTATCCCAGCCTGGGAGCTGTGGTTTAACTTCCCCAACCCTGGGAGCTCGGCTGCTCACGCTTCCAACTTACCTCCCCGTTGCAAAAGCAGTAGATGAAAGCCACAAAGAAACCCTGCCAACAGAGACCGAGGCGGAGCTGAGTCCTGAGCTGGGGTGCGGTACGTGGCCTCCCCCGTGCTCGGAGCAGCTTCGTGGCAACGTACCTGAGAGGAGTTGAAGAGCATCTCGTAGTGCATCTGGATCTGCCACAGCACCCCGGAGACCTCGGTGTAGGGCATGGCCATGAACACCACGTAATGGACTCCGAAAAGCGGCATCAGCACCAGCGTGGACTTCAGCAGCTTCCTGCCAGGAGAAACGCTCCGGGGTCAGCCGGGACCTGCCACCCGCCCGCAGCCCCGCTGGGAAGGGTCCTGGCGAAGACGACGGCCGCTGCAGCAACTGGTTTGTGCGAGGCTGTTGCCGGAGAAGGGAGCGGGCAGAGCCTGAACTCCAGAGCCTGCTGTTAAACCGAGCTGCCGGAAGCGCTCCCTGCCGTTATCCTGCCATTCCTGTCTCAGCCGAACAGCAAAACGAGCCCGAGCGGGGCCGGGAGGTGGTTTTGCGGCTGCCAGCACTTGCCTGTACTGCTGCCGGGGGTCCGGCTTCCCCGTGTTCGTCTCCCAGAGCTTGGAGGCCAGCACCCGGACGATGTTGAGGAAGAGGAAGAAGTTCACCTGCCAACAGACGCTCGCTGAGGTTTTGTTCCCCGCGGTGACGCGAGCTGCCCCAGCAGCCCCCCGGGAGGAGGACGGGCAGTTCTGGGGGAGCTGCAGGCGGGGACAGGGGGGATGCTGTGGTCCCAGCGGGGAGGGACCCGTGCCCCTGGATCCCTCTGTATCAGGGGCCCCTCCCTGGGGGCCGGGGCAGCTGAGGACCGACCCCAGGGACCGCAAGCGAATGGCTCTGGGTCTCTGTCCGTCCCCTGTCCCCAAAAGGGACAGGGAGATCCAGCCACGGGGTTCTTACCACGATGGCAGCCAAGATGGGGACCTGATAAATCCACTTCATGTTCCCTGCGCTCAGGTCCCAGCACCTGCAGAGACCAGTGAAGAAATACGGTGAAAAAACCTGCGATCCCTGGTGAGGAAAATACCGGCTGACGGCTCCCTGTGCCCCCCGTCCTCCCACCCTCCTCCTCCCCGGGGTGAGAATTTTGTGGATTTCGTGTGAAATCTGGACCCAGCAGCAGCCGTGCCACGAGCATCCGTAACCGCCGTGGTGCTGCCGATCGGTTTTAAATCAGCATTAACCTCCAGGAGCTCCCTGGCCACCCAACACCCTCGCTGTGCGTTCTGCGGCTTTTCTCGTTTTAAAATGTTTAACTTTAGAACACGCTCTTTAGCGTTTGGCTTTGCACTGTTTATTCATCAGTTTATGGCATAAACCTTCCTCCCAAATGCAGAACAAACCCACTGTTGCTCTGCAAGTTTAGGAATAACCCTCGGACGTGTGCTGATGTCTCTTGTTCTTTACAGAAAATTTTCATTTTTGGAAGTTCTGGTCCCCAGGGATTTTTTTTGCCAGCATCCACAAACCAGCTTTTCCCTCTCCAAAGGACCGTCGCAGGTGGAGCTACGTACTGCGTATCCGCCAGCGAGGCCCTGACGCTGGCCCAGACGGACACAAACACAGCGGGGAGACCTGGAGGGGCAGGAACCGGGGTGAGGAGCAGGAGGAAGCATCGTGGGCGCAGCCCAAACCAGCTCCTGGCAGCTCGGCTGCATCCCGCTGCCCCGATCGGTGCCACAGCTCCCGGCTGGTCCCAGCGGCCGCAGCACTGGGTGGGGGCCCGTGCTTACCCCAGCCGATGATGATGAGGACCCACAGGTAGTCCTTGTTGGAGAGGAAGGCCATGAAGATCAGGCTGTGCAGGTAGAGCCCCTCCACCAGGATCCAGTAGTGGTTGGTGGCCAGGAAATAGAGGAAGAGAGTCACCACCACCTTGCAGCCAACCTGTGGGTGTGTGGTCAGGGACGTGCCCGTGTCGGGCTGTCCCCTGGGAGCGAAACCTGGTGGCTTTGGCCCTCTGGCCACCAAAACCCCGGCTGTGCCCCGTGGGCGGCTCCCTTCCCTCCTCTTGCAGGGACCCACATCCCCCCGGGATACTCCAGCAGCGGCCACGGAGCCGGTATTTCCCCCAGGAGAGGGATTTCCCGAACCAGGGCGCCCTGAGCTCAGTTGGGCTGCGAGACCCGTGTCCTCTGCGGCTCCGACCTCGACTGTGGCACCAGGACATTGAGCAGCTGGGTGGGGCTGTGGGTGGCCCTTCATCCCTCCCCACCTTCATCACCCCTGAGCAGCCCGGCCCGGCCCCGGGAGGGTCCCACGCGCGACCCCAGGCACCAGGACACCTCAGTCCCCTTTTCCCCCCACCCTGCCTCCAGTCTCGGCGCATCACTTGCCAGGTGGCTCCGTTGCCCCGGCGAGGGTCCCATTTCTGCCTTGAAGTCGTCCTCGCGCATCTTCTCCGTCTCGCTGGCCAGCGTCCCCGAGTAGAGCACCATGTCCTTGACGAAGATGCTGGCGGCCCGGCAGATGAAGGAGGCGAAGAGGTGGACGTGGATGTAGTTGCGGGTGCAGTGCAGGCGCCTACGGAGAAGGGACGCGACACCAGCCCGGCCTCGGCTGCCCAACAAACCCGTCACACGCGGGCTCAGGCAATGGGGGGGGACCCAGAGAAGGTGAGCCCCAAGGTGTCAGCCCTCCCACGGGCACAGAAACCGGGTCTGGGGGCAAGTGGGGCATCAGCTCCTTCAAGAGCAGGGTGGAGGGGATGTGGAACTGGTCATACTGGGGGTGTTGGGGGGCTTTGGGAAATGGGCTGGTGTCTGTGCTGGGGTTTGGGGCTGGTTCCCGTTCCTAGGGGGCTGCTCCCACGTGGGGTGTCGCGGTGGGGAGAAGACGGTTCTCCCCCACAGAGACGGGGACCAGCTCCTCCTTACTTGAAGTAGGAGAGGATGCAGACGGCGACGACGAGGGAGGCCAGGGAGACGGAGTAGCCGATGGTGTACATCAGGTGCAGGCGGTCAAACACCTCCTGGAGGAGAAGGGCTGAGCTCAACCACCCCTCCGCAGCCCAGGATCCCCCCTTCCCCCCCCCCTGAGAGCATGGGAGGAGCAGGGGAGCGGTTGGGAAGAGCCCCGTCCCCATCCCGACCCCTTTTCCCAACACCTCCGATGCGCAAGGTCACCTTCTCGCGGCTGCGGCTCTGGGAGGAGAAGAGCAGAGCGCATTCGGTGTAGTTGGCCCAGGTCTTGTTGCTGCTGAGAGCCACAGCCCAGCTCCCGTCGGCGCTGCAGTACCTGTAGGCGTGACCTGGGGACGACGACGGGCGCTGGGACGGCGGCAGGACCCGCGGGGAGCCCTGGCACGTCCCTGGCTGGGTGGAGGAGCAGCACCGAGGTGAGGCCGCTCCCTGCTCAGGCGCTTACCGTGGTGGTTGAAGTCGTAGATGTAGTCGGGGCAGGGCACGGCCACCTCCTGGCTGGGGGAGCCCTTGGGCCAGCAGATGATCCCGTCCCACTCGGGAAGGCAGCTGGAGTCTGGCCAACGAGCAAAGACACGTCTCACTTGGGTTCCCAACACGGACATGGTGGAACCACCGGCTTCCCCGAGCACGTGCTGGACTGGGGTCACGCGTCACCCCACTCTGCTGAGCAGGGGGGCCGGGGGGACTGGGGAGGGGACACGTCCCATCACATCCCACCTCCTCCTGGGGGGCTGAGGCCCCTCCACACGTGCTCATCTGTGGTGTGCACTGGGCAGCCAGTGCTGGCTAATCAGGGGGGCTAATCCACGGTGCCGGGAGCTGCACAAACCCACACCCGGACCCTGTGGCCCCCGGGCGCTGTGTGTCCCCCTGACCCCATCCTGCTCCCATCGCAGGGGAAAGCGTTTCCCCCCCGCTCCCGTGGGACTGCAGGACCCCCGTGCAGGGAGGGGACGCTACCTTTGATCTTCTCCAGTTGGGCTTTGATGTCTCTGAGACATTTCTCCTTGGCTTCCACGAGGAGATAGATCTGCTCTTCTTTGGTGAGAACGTCATCGGGGTCAACCTGCCGAGACAAAACCGACGTGACCCCCCCCCGCCTTGGCTGGGGCCAGCGGAGTCAGCCGGCAGCTGGGCTCAGGTCTCCTCTCCGTGCTCACAATTTCGAGATGAATCCTCCCTGGGAGAGCTCGACCCACCCTGGTGACCTCCATGTCCCCAGAGAGCTGCCACCACCTCCTCGGTGACATGAGCCACCGCGGCCAGGATCTGGGATCCAGGAGCGGGGAGCGAAGCTGCTCCATCGTAGCATCACCCCAAAGGTGGTTGGTGAGACCCCCACAAACGCTTCCCGACGCCGGGCAGGACCCTCATCGCTGCTGCTGCCGCCACACACCCCATTGCCCCCGGCCACCAGCCCCGGAACCCAACCAGCTCCGTGACACCAGGTCCAGAATCACAAGGGGCTCAAGAGCCGTTGCGGGAACATCGTCTCCGGACGCAGAAGCCAGACTTTGCCGAGCCCGTGGTGTTGTGGGCTCACCCGCCAGCTCGCAGCATCGAGCAGCAGCATCCTCGGGGCAAGAAATGAGTCAAACGCAGTGCTGGAGTCAGGCACGCAGGGGAAACGGGTGTGCTGGGGTCCAAGCGGATGGGGCCACCACGGCGTGGCCGGGCTCTCCCAGTGCTCCCCAGTTGTGCAGCTTTGGGTGGATTCAAACAACACGGGGAAGAGCAAAGCGCTGCCCCCCCTCCTGCTCGTGTTTTTCCCCCTCGTGGGGCTGGGGCTGCCCACGAGCCCCCTCCCACCCTGCCCGCGGGATGCTCGGGATTCCCTGTTTCGGTGCTAGAGATGGGGGCACGGCAGGGCTCTGCCCCGGCTCCTCCTCGCCCACCCCGGCCACTGCTGCCCGCGATGAGCCCGTCGGCAGCTCCCGGTTAAGGCACCCGGTGGGGGCTCGGCAAACACGCGGGTCCCGGCGCTGGGAGCAGAGGGGTGCAGCTCCCCCGTCCCATCGCACCGGCAAACGTCTTTTGGGATGTTTTGGGCTGAGATGGAAGGAGGTTGGAGCCAGGCTGGGGAACCAGCTTTGGAAGTGAAAAGCAGCCGGATGCAGGGTGGTGGCTCCCGGGCTGCCCCCGGGTGAGCTCAAAATCCGGCCCCGGAGAGGAGACCCTGGACCCCCGTTCCCAAAAGCAGCCATCTGGGATGGGGGCTGGTGGGGGGCAGAGGGTGGGAGTGGGGGTCCCGGCTTTGGGAGAGGTGCTGGGTGCACCCAGCTCTGCCCTCGCTGCATCCCTGCCGGTAAATCTCCCCCCGCTTTCTGCTCCCCCAAAGCCTCCGAGGCGGTGAACCTGCCTTGGCCACAGCCAAGAAATGGAAAAACCAACACGTCGCGGTGTCTCCGTGGCTGCTGGGAAGCTTTAGCGGCACCGAGAGGCTCTCTCCTCCCGCCGGCTCCAGCAGCTCTGCAGAGCGGGACGTGCAGCTGGGGGGCACACGGCCCCTGACCCGGGCAGGCGGCACAATTATCGGTATTTCAAGCCAGGAGAGGGACCGGAGGAGCCCGTGGGGCCACGCAGACTTACCAGAGCCCACGCAGAGCTCAGGAGGCAGCAGCAGAGGAGAGCCACCGGGATGGGGACGGATGCCTCCATGGTCCCACGGCGCCGCTGGGATGGGGACCTTGGGGACAGCAGACCTTCACCTGGGGACAGTAGAATTGCTGCGAGTGTGGGGCTGCAGGCGATGGAGAGAGCTGGTGCGTTGGGCAGGACAGAGCATCTTCCGGGAGCACCTTCCTGGCGAGGTGACGGCGGGGGCACAGCCCGTCCCTGGGGGCTCAGGGTGGGGGGAGCACCCCGGGGTGGGTCCCTTGTCCCCGTGGGCGCTGCCCCAGCAGTGCTATTCTCGCTGCTGTTCAGTCTCAGCGTCTCATCTGCTTTAAGGAGCCCCTGGAGCCGAGCAAACAATTCCCGCTGGGATGGGGACGGCAGAGGTTTATTGGCTCAGCCCGAGGTGCTAAAATCCTTTTCATTCAAGAGAGATTCCTCTTCTCTTCTCAGAAACTCCTCTCGCTGCCTGCTGGCTCATTTTTCAGCTGTCACAGCATCTCCCCCACCGCCCCCGCGCTCCTCGGGCCCCTCCAGCCCCCCGAGGAACCGAAGGACTTTTGGGAAAATCCCAGCGAGGAGGTTGGGAGGCAGAAGGTACAAGCACCCGAGCATCACCTGGCACCGATGCTGGAGCTGGGATGTCTTTCAGGCAGACGCCAGTTTAACCCTTTTCCTTCTCTCGGGGTTGGGGCGTGTTTGGGGATCTCAGCTGGGATCAATCCTGCTCCTCATGGGGACAAGCTCCTCCCTGCCTCTGTGCACTTGGAGCAGGACAGACGGACAGTCCTGGCAGCCCAGGAGTGAGGTAAACCCCCCGGGCAGGGCTGGGGGGTCAGAACTGGTCCCATCACAGCCGACACCGTCCCCATCTGAGCGGTCCCTTGTCACCTGCATCCCCACAGGCAAGCCCCAGGTCTGTCCCCTGTGTTTCAGGATCGTGCCGATGCCCAGCTTGAACCCACCAGCTCGAGCACCTTGTGACCCCCCCCCAGCAGCCCTGACATCCCCCTGGGGAAATGGGGACACAGAGCAGGGGGCCCTTGCTCCCCAAGGGGGTCATCATCAGTGGGATGAGGCTGAAATTCAACAGCCCGGTGCCAAACCCTGGGGACTGCAGCCTCCCACCCCGGGACCTCACCCCGTGGCCGGGTGCAGCTCCTGCTGCCTCCGTAAGGGCAAAATCCTGCGCGGGGCAGAGCCCCAGGAGGGTTTCCCTTGGGGTTTTCCTGGCCGGCAGCTTGTCCTGATCCAAACCATGAGCCCCCGTGGCTTCTGCTGGGCTCCTGCGGCGAGGGAAGGGATGCCAGCGACCGAGCGAGTGGAGCAAATCCAAACGGCAGCGCTCCGGAGGTGCTGCTGCTCGCTCCGATTATATCAGGCAGGAAAACAAGCCTCATGGTTGCTTCCCCTGCCACAGCCATGGGCTGTAAATCACGGGGGGATTAGGGGCATCGCTGGCAGCTGCCCGTCTCCCCAGCCCCATTTAGCCACCACCCTGGACCAAGCGTGGGAGCCGACAGCAGCCCGGCGGCATCGCTCTGCCCAGGCACCGCAGCGCCCGCGCGCCCGTCGGGATGCTGCGTGGGCGAGAGAAGGGATAAGCGGTGAAATGACAGGATTCGTGTTTTCTGAAGGCTCCTCTGGGTACTCGTTTCTGACCCGGGAGCTGCCGGGGAGCGAGGACGGAGCGAGGGTGAGGTTATTTTGGAGTCGGATGGATGCTGGCTGAGGGGGAGGCAGCAAAGCTCAGGGGCAATTTGAGTCCCGCTGCAGGAGAAATCTGACCCGGGATCTGAGT
>WKFP01013893.1:214258-248173 GCA_011057875.1 Pterocles orientalis
GACAGGCCCCGGGCCATGCTGACCCCCTGCACTGGGAACAGGGACAGGGACAGGCCCTGGGCCGTGCTGACCCCCTGCACTGGGACAGGGACAGGGACAGGCCCCGGGCCGTGCTGACCCCCTGCACTGGGAACAGGGACAGGGACAGGGACAGGCCCCGGGCCGTGCTGACCCCCTGCACTGGGCCAGGGACAGGGACAGGGACAGGCCCCGGGCCGTGCTGACCCCCTGCACTGGGAACAGGGACAGGGACAGGCCCCGGAGCCATGCTGACCCCCTGCACTGGGCCAGGGACAGGGACAGGGACAGGCCCCGGGCCGTGCTGACCCCCTGCACTGGGAACAGGGACCAGGGACAGGGACAGGGACAGGCCCAGGCCCCAGGCCGTGCTGACCCCCTGCACTGGGCCCAGGGACAGGGACCCCCAGCCACAGCCATGGGCCACAGCACACCGCTGCCCTCGGGTCAAGGCGGGAGGGAGGCCGCAGGCCGCCACCATGAGGGACACCAGGGCTTCCTTACAGGCCGCCACAGCCAGGACACCCCCGAGTCCCGTTTTTCGGTACAAAGTGCAGGTTTCTGCTCCACACGGGCACCGAGGCGCTCTGAGGTCGAGCCCCAGACCCCGCAGGAGGTTTCACCGCCCCTCCCGACGCGGGCACCGGCGCTGAGGGCCTGGGGCAGCCGCCGCCCTCCCGCTGTGAGGGACCGGCCCGAGCTGCGGCCCCTCAGCGCCCCGCCGCCGCCGGCCCCGCTCGGGTATTTCCGTCAGCACTCGGCGATCTCCGTCCGCGCTCGGGCGGCTCCATCGGCCGAGGCGCTTCCGCCGGGCTGACGAGGGGGGAGGGGGGGTTTTCCCAGCTGTGCTCCGTCAGCGCTCGGCTCTTTCCGCCTGAGGCTTCGGGTGTTTCCGGCAGCTGTTCGGCTGTTTCCGTCAGCAGCTTCGGGCGGACTCGGCGCTTGGCCGGCCTCGTTCCTTCCCTCCCCGCCGCCTGCCCCGGTAACGGTCGCTGGGAGTTTAAATGAGCAGGGGCCGGGCCAGGCCGCGCCGCCGCCGGGACACGCACTGAGGCGGGGCCGGGGCCGCCCCGCTCCGGGCTCGGCGAAGAGGAGGAGGAGGAGGCCGAGAAGAGCAGGATGACGGTGCTGCAGGAACCCGTCCAGGTACCGACCCCTGGGCGCCACGGGCCCGGGCTCGCCGCCGCGCTCAGGCCCCAAGGCCCGGCCCGGCCTGACCGGGGGAGCGGGACCCGCCGCGCCGGCCGCTCCCCGGGGGAGGCCTCCCGGCCGCCGGGCCCTCTCCTGCGGCGGGGGGCCGCGCTTCTCCCGGGGCCGGGCGGGGGTGCTGCGGGCCCCGGGCGCCCCCTCCGCCGGTGGGAGCGGGCCCGGCCCGTGGGGCGCTCCGGTAGCTCCCGGCCGCCAGCCCGGGCTCCTCCGCCCCGGCGGCTGGGGGGCTGCTGGGCTTCCTCGCTCCGCTGTGTCCCCTCCCCAGCCCCTGCGGCTCCGGGACGAGCTGCCCTCGCCCCTTCGGGCCCCGGCCCGGGGACAGCCGCCTCCCCCCGGAGGGGTCGGTGTCCGGCGGTATCGCGGCTCGGTCGGTTTCCAGCAAAGGCCCTTTCGGCTCTTCCCCCGGAGATCCCCTGGGAGACCTGTTGATGCCTCTCTCGCCATCCTGCTTAGCTCTCTGCTGCTGTTTTGCGTTTAAATGCCGGCGGTGTGCTGGGCTCTGTGTGTGCCCTGCAGATGAAGGAGGTTGCTTCTTCCCAAGGAGTCTGTGCCTTCGGGTTCATGGGAGACCTAGAAGACAAAATAACGTAAATTTCGTTTTTCTGAAGTATTTTAGTCTCCCTGCAGTTACCTTCATGGGCTTCCTGCTCTTATTCTCTGTCTTCCTACCCAGAAGGCATCATTCACAGAATTGAGTTGCTTCTTTCCACCTTCCCTGCATGCCCATTTCTCTAACTATTCTGTAAATCAGTCTTCTTATTCATGTTCCCATTCTTTTTTTAAATTATTTTTAGCTTTTTAACAGAACGTGTGGGATTTTTAGTTATGCCAGGAACCTCTCACTGTGCCCTGGTAGTACAGGACTGTGTTTTATAATGAACATCGTGCAAATTCTTCCTTTTGGCTCTCCTTTCTCCTTTTAATGAAGGTGGGAGGGGAAGAAAGACTTCTCCTGTGGAGGACGACCCTGCTGACTTGCCCCTATCTGTGCAAGATGGTGACAGTGACGGTACTCTTGTATCTTCTTGGTGGCACTGTTCTGTGTGTCCGCTCAGAGAGGAAGGGTCAGGGTGGAGCTGGAAATGCTCTGGGCTACCTGGTCCCTCTTCTGCAGTGGTCGTGCTTATGCCGTTGCTGTCACCCTAGAGCTGGGCTCCAGCTGGTTTGTGAGTCGGGTACTCTAGGAAAACATGGGATTACAATAGAAAAGGAAGCAAGAATGCGTTGCAGAGTGAGTGACAGGAAACAATATTGAATGTTTCCGGTACTGTGCTAATTGGACTAACCAAGTGGAAAATATTTGCTATTCTGAGAGTTCCCTGATAGAAATGCGCAGTCGTGTTTTCGTTTTTTCAGAACGGTGAAGACTTCTCTAATGTCATTCTCCATTCTTAAGCTCTTATCAGCTTGGAGGCTTTGATGAGGCTTTGCTATGTTGAATATATCTGTTTAGATTCTGCCTGCTTTCAGGTGCCAAATGATTCCTTTATCAGCGGTTCTACTGCTGTCAGCTTTGCTGCTGTTCCTTGCTTAGCGCAGCACTGGTAAGTTTAGGGTTTGTTCTTTATTGTGGCCTTGGTCATATGGGCGCTTTTAATGGCGAGGAAGCCGCCAGCGCACCATCCAAAATGAGATCAGCGTTTGAGTTCTGCCGGGGTGTGCGGTGGTACACATCTGGTGAAGTCGGTTGCGTTTCTGAATTCCCAGTTTTGCTGGAGTCCACATGCTGAGCTCTGTTTTTCTGATTTTTTTTTTTAATTGTATGATTGGAAAAGTTGACACTACTTCTCATTTTTGTCATTGCAGAGATTTTTCCTGTCTCTTTGTCTGTTCTCTCTCAGCCTTTCGGATGTCTACAGGGCTTAGCCTTCCAGGAAAGAACCGTCATCTTTGCAGTTGTGATATGCGAAGCGTGATAGATAAATAACGGAATCTGAGTGTGTGTGTTGCCTTATAAATGTTGAGTTTTAATTACGTGAAGTTAGTGTCCCGAAAGGCATCTCAATCACTGGTTAGATTTTATTAACTTTTTTAATCTCTTAAGATGAACAAAAAGTTTGCATAGGCAACAGACCTCTGCTGCGCTTCCTGATGTGGTCGGTTTGAAACTTTTCAGCTCAGACATAAGGCCTTGTATCCCATGTGCTGAGAAACAGCCTGGATGCCTTCCAAATATTTCTGAAAAACATCTTGGAAACAAAATGAACACTTTCCTTGGAATTCAGCTGTTCAAGGTGATCGTCTGCTGTGCCCCACTTGAACGGTCCGTGAACTCCAAGGCTACTGTGGTGGCTGAAAGCGTGCGATCCCGGTGTCTGCTGATCCAACGGGCAGCGTTTGCATAACTAGGAAGTGCAGCCCAGCTTACCACAGAAAACTGACCTCCCCCTTTGCCCACCCTGAAGAAGTCATAAATCATCATAGAAACCTCTCAGCATGTCAAGCTGTAGAGCTTTTAAAACAATTTTGAAGGCTACATAGCTCGGAAGAGAACACCTATCTTTTGAGAGCTCTTTGGCTTAGATATGAAGGGACGCTTGGCCAATGCACAGGATTTTCTGGATAGAAGATGGACCTGTCTGAATCTGCTTTTATTTTCTTGCTCTCCTCTCTGAGGATGCTTTGCTGCGGAGCTGTGGCTGCTACGGTGCTTTTGGAGTTCACTTTGCATTTGCGAATTAATGCATATTATTTTAAGGTTTATCTGGTCTGCGAGCATGCTTAAATAAAATTTTGAAGCACTTCAAGCTTCCTTCCTGTCCGTGTTTGGAGCCTTGAGAACAGACATTGCAACCAAAGGATCTCAGCTGCTTTGCACACTCTTGAGGAGCCTGCTGCTTTGGGTTCCTGGTTTTGTTTTTTGCTTCAGACTGCTCTCGTGGTGTGGTTTAGCAATTGTCATGTGCCACCATGCTGTGTAGCTGCATTGGACTCCTGCTAGAACAAACCGAATCACTGCTCTGTAAAGAGATCTAGGAAGCAAATTTTGGACAAAGGACATCAAAGGTGCACAAGGAATCCTCTTTTTGAGTAGTTTGAGACACAGTCAGAGTTCAGAGCCGTGTTCTCAAGAGCATTGCCCCTGCAGAGGTACGGCTGATTCCCCGCCACCTTCCTTTCCTCTTCCTGCTTTTGGGAGAGTCTATGCAAGGATCCAGTCTGCAGCATTCGTCTTTTGAAGGCGTGAGTTCAACTTGCACCTTTTGGGTTGGAAAATGACAATTATTACATAACAGGGATGCTACCAGCTGACTTCTTGCTTTCACTGGGACTGTGATTTGAGGCAGCGTGTAGCGTAACTTCCCTAGTGTGGCTGTGATACAGCCGAAAATCACTTGTGTCCCCTCTTCGCTTTTGGCGAGGTTGTTTCTGGCAACCTGCTCCTGTTTGAGGAGTCAAATGACCTGGATTTCACCACCACCACCCCCGTACCTCTGTTTTGTAAGCGTGCCGAGTTCCATCCCTGTACAGCCAGTGTTTTTAACCTGAAGACGGTAAAACTTGGATAGATTCATCTAAATGTCACTCGTGCCTGGGGAAAGGAAGAGCTGCTTCTGAGAGCAAGAGAAAAAGCAGACCTTAGGCTGCTCTAATTTGGGTATAGTCTGAAAGATTTTTTTTCTTCTACCCTCCTTCTGTCTCGTACTTTTTATACCACGCACACTGAACAGCGTGCAGCCTTGGAGCTTTTCAAGGTAAAAGGGAGCAAGGACTTGACGCAGCCTCTGGCTGAAGTTATCTGAAGTGTGGAGTACAGCCAGAGAAAAATAAGGTGTTTGTGTTATAGTAATCAAAATAAGATAAAACTTTCACACGAGCTTGAAAGTACCTGTTGACTTTTTAAGTATATTGTTGGGACCTCCTGACAGAAGAAAATAGCATCTCTGTAGAGACTTTTGTGTCTAATATTCTATATAGTAATTAGAATCTCTGCTGTGTACTGTTCATGAGGACTGTGTAGGCTTCTCGTGAAGAGAACTCGCACATTTTTCACACCCTGAGTTTGTCAAGTTTGTGTTGGAAGAAGTAGCATATGGTACATGTATCTCTATGTGATGTTTGAATTATTTTTTTTAGATGAGATTGGTGCTTGCCTTTCCTATTTCTTTAGCTCTGGAAGATTTCTTTTAATTTTCGAGTGTCTGATGGGTATAAGAAACTAATTCTGTCTCTCTGGTTGCTCATGAATATTGGGGAAATACTAGACTGCAGTGCCTTGAGTTCAGGAGGTCAGATCTTGTTTGGATCAGTAATAACAAACTACTGCAAGATGTCCGTTGGCTGCTGATGGGAAACCACTTTGGACCTCGAGCGAGACTACTGTCCTGCCACCAGCCCCGCGAACCTCGGCACACCAACCCCGATAAGCCTGCACGCCACTGCTTGTAATAGGTGGGGAGGAAAGGCTGAGAAGAGCTCCAAAGGAATTCTTTTTCCCATCCCACCCCTCTCTTACAGATAAGAGAAGGCTTTCAATCCAATCTGAAGAAAATTGGCCAAGCAGTGTTTGTTGTGAAGGATCCGTACCCCAGCGCTAGGCTTTTGCTGGAAAGCTCGTGCTGGTAGCTCAGCTCCTGGTGACAGCGGTGTGGGCGGTTGTGACAGCTCCTTTAGTGGGGTACACCTGAGTGTGTGTTTGGTTTGTGTTTCGCTGGAGTAGTGCCATCTTCCACGTCCGCGCAAATATTGACAGTTCCAAACTCGTGAGCATGGTGTTCATGGAAAGGGAGGACAGTGCCCTGCAGCAGGTGGCTGGCTTTGACCAGATGTGTGAGCACAATGCAGCAGTAGGCTGCCTTCCTTTATATCTGTGTGTATCAGTTTGTCCATCTCGTTTGCATTGCATTCGTTATTCTGTGATACCTCACAGCCCTAATTAGTGGCTGATGAGCAAAGACCCAAACAAAACGCCGTGACAAAAAGCAGTGGATCGCGTTAATCTCGGTTCTGAAGGGAACACTGATCTCTCTTTGCGGAAGATGCCGTATTCCTAACATCCTCCATCAACAGCAGTCCTACAGTGACAACCCCAGACCCTGACGTGGTTTCTAGTCCTGGTGGTTTTTGGTTTGAGGTGTCTCAAGATGAGATAGTTTAAACCTAACGGCGTAAAGCCATTGAAACGTGTTGGGCACCTTTGGTTTTTCCCACCTCCCCTGCCCCTCCTTGGGCTCAGCAAACAAAATGGAAAGCTGTGGTAACTGGTTGGGGGGTGGTTTTTGTTCTCGCCTTTCCTTAACGTGTTGTTTGGTAATTTATGATAATCCGCGCTCAGTTACGTGGCAGGCTGAAAGGCAATAAGGAGTGGAAGCACTCGCCGTTACTCCAGTGCACGTTGGCTGAGGTTTGGAGATGGTTGTGTGCGGTAACCAGTGAGCAACGTTCTGAGATTGGCTCATGACTTCAGTGCTGAGTTTTTGGGTTTATTTAAAGCCTCCTTACTAATAGTTGAAACAACTAAAACTTGGCCTGTGTGATTATTCTTCTCTGTTCTTATGACTCCAGTAAAACAAAATTGAACTTTGCCTTTTGACAGCAAGAGCTAATGAGTTTTGCGTTTTTAAAGCTTCTCTCTAAATTCAGATTATTTTCTTGTCTTGCAGGCTGCTATATGGCAAGCACTTAACCACTATGCTTACCGCGATGCCGTGTTCCTCGCAGAAAGATTGTATGCAGAAGGTATGTACATTGTAGATACAAAGGTGATGCTTTTTCAGTTTTGATTTAGGATTTTTGAGCCTCTGGTCCTGCTTTGTTTTACTCCTGTTGTAATGATGAAATTTAACTTTCTGCTTGGGGAACGCAGAAGATTGCTTCACAATTAGGTTGGAAAATCAAATCATGTAAGAGCAACAGTGTTATTTTACAGTAAAACCTCCTTAAAAAAAAAAAAGTGTGTTTAAGTACAATGTTTGCAGTGATCTGGTGTATGGTGTAAAATGGGAGAGAGATTTTTTTTTTTTATAACCTTAAGCATTGCATGTCTTCCAAGGGCACTTGAGGATGGATGCACTGTGCAAATTCTGTAAATTGTCTTGATATTGAGAGTGTCTTTGCTGATAGTGCTGCTCAGGTGTGTTGATTGATGTTAGCTGCAAGAGAATCTTGTCATCAGCAGAGAAAAGCAGGGTGAAATGGAGACAAGGAGAATCAGAACAGGTGGAATAGGTATCTCCTGATGAATTCTTGTTAATTGTTCCTTCCTGGTGATGCTGTCAGATCTAGGATGTCTTGGGCCCTGAGCAGGTGGCAGTAACACAAATCTGTGCTTTTCCTGGGTCCTTGTGTTCTAGTCCTTCTTCCTTAACCTTTCCTCCGTGGCCTTAAATGAGCTTTTTGTTCTTTTCTGCTGCTTTCTCCTTGATATTCCTGTTCATCTTTTCTTCTCTGTTTTGAAAGGTATTGTCTCATAATCGTTAACATGGAAAAAAAACCAACCCTTAAGCTAAAATATAAGCATAGGGTAATTTCTCATGCTGAACACCTTGAGCTTATAACGCGAGTTAAACTGTATAACCTGTTTCACGCTCTCTTTCAGTGTTTGCCTGACATGCCCACAATGCCCTTCTTAACAAGGGAAGCACAAACCTAATTTTTGAGAAATAAAGACTTTTTTTTTCCTAGTGTCAAGGTTACCCATGAAATCTGGGGTCTTCCATCTGGCCCTTAAGTGGGAAGTGTTGTGCAGAGCGTTATGGAACCGTATAATCTAGGTGTGCAGAAAGGAAAAGTGGTTCAGGGATGTCACACCGCCCCTGAACGCAGCACATCGTGAGGTGCAGGGGGTGCTAGATTGAAGGTAATTGTAGAAGCAAAGAGAATTCACTTTTTGCAGCAACCAAGAGGAAAATATATGATTTGATCCTGACGCTATCTTTGCAGAATAATAATCCACAAGAGTACTTCAAACAGGATTTTTTTTGGTGCTGAGAGAGAACAGCATGCAGGCTGTCACTTGGTTCAAGCAATTAACTGCTAACAACACACCTGGCTTCTGGTTCAAATGAGCAGTTCTGCCGCAGAACAGGAGCTGCGGAACGTGAACACAGTGACTCGGTGTTGGCAGGAGTGATTTTACCCGAGAAGAACTTTAAAGTCCACCTGCAATCACTGGCCTCCTGGGGACATCTGTGGCTTGGTAGTTTCCCAGAACTGGAATGTGCTTCGTTCACTGGTTTCTTGTATCTTACTCCCTTTCCCCCAAATTCTTTGTATCAAAACCAATCGACTAATGATTGTAATATTATTTTTTCTATTTTTTTAGTACATTCAGAAGAAGCACTATTTTTACTGGCAACGTGTTACTACCGCTCAGGAAAGGCCTATAAAGCATACAGGCTCCTAAAGGGACACAGCTGTACTACCCCGCAATGTAAATACCTGCTTGCAAAATGTTGTGTTGACCTCAGCAAGTAAGTAAATCCTTTATTTCTGTCCAGGGTTATAAATGTTGGAGTTTTTTGTTTGTTTGAATATTTCTTTGAAAGTTGTCATATTGCATGAACTAGTAATTCGTTGGTCCTTCAGGTCTAAAGATAACGATTAGAAGTTTAATTCATTTTGCTTTCAGATCTGGACCTAACGAACATTAGCCCGTATTGCAGAAGCCTCTGCAAGTATTTAATAACTGAGGCGCCAAGACAGGCAAAAACTTTAATTCGAAAGACTTTAAATACCGTGAGGGTCTTTACAGAAGCTTAAATGTGTCTCTAGAAAACAGCTTGTGGTTATGTGTTGTGGCTTTTTGGTTTTTGGGTGGGGTTTTTGGGGGGTTTGGTGGTGGTTTTTTGTTTTTTTTTTTTTCCCAGTGGCCCCCTTCCAGTGACCGGAAAAAAAAGTTTAATTTCTTTAGAATAGGTAACAGATGTTTGGAATTTCACCCAGTACGATGCAATTATTTTACAGGATTCCCGAACCTGCTCACAACTTGTAACCGAAATGCAGGTCTCTCCGGGGAGTGCTCCTTAGCCTTTGATACTCTCTGTAGTAAGCAAGTCCTTTGACATCTTCAGAGTAGTGAGGATGTGTTGACTTGGTGCATTTCTTTTGGCACTCTGTTCACACTTGTGGAGCTATTAGGATACAGGTTTCTTTGCATCTTGTGTTGAAAGGGAAATCATGTTAATGCTCTGCTTGGAAGGGTCCCAGTGGAATAAATCTGAAGCGGATCGTTCCCTCCCTCGCTTTTACGAAGTCTGGTGTGTGCATGTAGTACATCAGCTTCTGAAGGGATTTCAGTTAAGATAGGAGGGATTTTTTTAAGCTTTTTCTTTAGAATTTGATGAAATTAACTGTCACTGCTGTTACATGAGCTCATTTATACAGATGTACCTTATTTTTCTCCTGAGAATGGTTTATACTGATAGAAGCATCTGCTTACAAGTATAATTTCAAGTGGAGGCAAGAAGAGATGATGTGTTTGGGCAGATGTCGGTCTCAAATGCCAGAAGAATGCTTCCAATCCCCAGAAGTTGATAAGGTCATTTTCAAGTCTAATAGTGAGTGGCCCATTCCATGTGAGCAGTCCTGCTCTCTGTAGGTGTAGCAGGTGCAAACCGAGCCTTTGTTCTCCTTTGGAGCTGCTCTTGCGAGAAAGCAAGGCATTAAAATCCAAAGTCTGTGCCGTATCCCAACACCGGATCTTAACTGAGTGTGAGGAGCCCTACACGTTGTATTTCTTAGTGGGGGAAGCAAAGCCAAACTAAGTGGTGTCATAGTGTGGTACCAGGTAAATACCTTCAAAAGTGAAGAATCTAGAAGAGTTTCTTGCCCTCCATTTAGTATTCTGCCTAAGGTTAGTCACTTCTGGAAAAGTCGTGTTGTGTGATGTGTCTCTAGCTTTGCAGCAGTGTGGGGTTTGGGGTTTGTTTCGGTTTTCTCCCCTCCCAGTAGAGATGTTTGGCTTCAGCGTACTGCGTGCCTCTGTGTTGCTAGAGGAACCCATCAATGATTTAAAATTCATTCGCGGGAACTAGTTCGTACGTGGTTTGAAACCTGTGAACACTGACAGTGGATTTCTGTTTTTGTTTGCAGCAGGGTGAAAACACTGGACTACCAATACTGTGAGCCTTGTAACCCCTTTAAACCTCTTGTTTTTTACAAAGGCTTGCAGAAGGAGAGCAGATCTTATCTGGTGGAGTGTTGAATAAACAGAAAAGCCATGATGACATTGTTATGGAGTTTGGTGACTCTGCATGCTTTACGCTCTCCTTACTGGGACATGTCTACTGGTAATATTGCTTTGTTATTTTTTTTAATAAAGGTTGGGGTTTTTTATTTGACCAACTCCAATTTTAGTCACCGCAGGGTTCTCCTGTCTCTGGGTTACATGGCCTGCATGATGTCAGAGTATCAGAGATGCAGGTAGATGGTTGGGGAAGCCATTTAACTTCGAAGTGCAAGAACGGTTTGTTTTCACCCAGAGCTGCTGACTTGACTGAAAACACAAAACAGCTCTTTTCCGGGCTGTTAAGAATACAATCCAAGAGTCTTGTTTGTTTTATACCTTTGGGTTTGTTTCTTCCCTAAGAGAAGCTCTCAAGGTCCATTTCTCAGTGTTGCCATTTTGATTTTTCTCTATTTTACAGGTGTATAGCTATAAACCTCAAACAAAAGTTTGAGGTCTGCCAGTCAGAATAACTTTACAAATATAAGTGTTTTGCTTTTGCCTAGATACAAGAAAAGTTTCGGTAAATGTGAACAGATCGAATAGGAATAGTGGAGTTCTTGGATTCTTCCCTAGGATACCTGTTCCCAAAAAAAAATTCAGCAGCTATCTCTGTAGCCAGATTTTGGTTTAGCCCTGAATTCATATGCAAAAATTTTACGCGTAGATGTTTAAAATGGCTGGAAGGTTAGCAATCAGGTTTCTGTTAGCAAAAAAGAAAAAAGCTGTTGCAAAGAACAGCATCTTTCTAAAACAAAAATCCTCAAGCTGTACTAGTGCTTATGTAACTTTTTTGAAGACTGTGTCTAAGTAACTTTCATCTGTGTCTAAATATGTCAATAACTTCAAAAGAACTCGGTATTGCTCTGTGGCTTGAAAAATGAGGAATGCTGCTGTGACTCTCCCTGTGTTTTTGTTTTTCAACTCTTCTGGAAAGCTATCTCGAACAGAAGAGCTGTTCTGGTTTCCCTCTGAACTGTTAACGTTCTTTTTGCAGCAAGACAGACCGGCTTGCCAAAGGATCAGAATGTTACCAAAAGAGCCTTAGTTTAAATCCTTTCCTCTGGTCCCCTTTTGAATCGCTGTGTGAAATAGGTAAGTTGGCAGAACTGTTCTACTCGTGAAGCCGTTTCCTATGTTTCTGGTTATGTCAGCCTTTCTGATTTGCCATCGCCATGTGGTAAAGTTTATTTTACTCCTTGTCCAGAACTAGCGAGGAAAATGCCAGCAGAATTCTTTGGGAGTGGCTTCGTGAGCAATAATGTGTTTAAAATCCTTTGCTTGTGTTGTGGTTTGTTTTTTTTTTAATGGGTTGTCCAGGATTTTGTAGTGGAAGAACACTTCTGATTTAGTGTAAGAGGTTTTAAAACAATGAAACAAGAACGCACCCCTTCTAAAATACTTTGTCCTTGTTTCAGACTGAATAGTCAGTGTACAGACTGGGAATAACGAATCTCCTTCCAATCTTCCAGGTGAAAAACCAGACCCTGACCAAACATTTAAATTAACGTCTTTGCAGAACTTCAGCAGCTGTCTGCCCAACACTTGCACAACGTTGGTGTCTAATCACAACATATCCCACAGACAGCCCGAGACTGTCCTAATGGAAACGCCGCAAGACACAATTGTGAGTTTCACTATAATAATTGTATTTGAAGCAGTCTTTCCAGCTTTACTGAACAAAATGGGTATCTAACAGCTGCCTTCCCTTTTTCAGGAGTTGAACAGAATCAACTTAGAATCCTCCAATTCAAAATACTCCTCTCTGAACACAGATTCTTCCATGTCTTACATTGACTCGGCTGTAATTTCACCAGATGCTGTCCCTCTCGGGTCAGGAACTGCCATACTGTCTAAACAGGCTCAAAATAAACCAAAAACTGGGCGGAGTTTACTGGGGGGACCTGCAGCTTTGAGCCCCCTAACTCCAAGGTGAGTCCTTGAGACAGACAGTTTCTGTCCAGAGCTGTGCTGTTGGTGATGGTTGTGATCTGAAATGGGAAAGATGTCTGGTGCCGCACCGCGTACTTGAATGCACGTGTTAATAAATAATGCTGCAGAAGCAAAAGCTGGCCAACTTCAGGAACTGCTCTTGGTCCTCGTGTTCATCTCTTCTGTTTGGTTTTTAAACAAGCAGTTGGTGTTTTTGATTGGAAGAGAGGAATTCTTGATTCAATGTATTAGTTATTGCAATGTTCACACTGGAAAGGTCTTTAAAGGAGTGTGCTTTTGCTCTGAAAGAAACTCTGAAGAGCATTTCTTGAACAGCTCTCTCCTGCAGGTCGTGTAAATACATGCTCTGTCCTGTACACCATCTTATTTAAACAGTGTTGTGCTGCGAGCCATCAATTCTTGGATGGTCTGGGTCTGTTAGTCATTATGCAGGCAGGCGAAAAAGGCTCTTTTCGAGATGAGGTGGTAAGACATTAGAGGGTTAACATAAATCAACAAAGTGCTCAAAGTTGATTATCTGGGTCTCTGTTTCAACCACAGGATCAGAGCAGTTCTCATGGTCTAACATTCAGACACTGACCCTTCCTCTTCGTTTTGTTCTCAGCTTTGGAATTTTGCCACTAGAAACCCCAAGCCCTGGAGATGGATCGTATTTACAAAACTACACAAACTCTTCTGCTGTGATTGATGTGCCGCCCACAGGAGCACCTTCCAAGAAGGTATCTTGCATTCTGGAATCTGTTCTGGGTGTTTGACGTGGCAGTGTGCTTCAAAGAAGAATCCGTAATGCCGATGATAAAACATAGCGTGTGAGCTGGATTGTGCTGACAGTGGGGGAACCCGGCTCACCCACGGTTTCACAAAACTGGTGTTGAAAAACAGTTTGAGCGTGAAACTGCTTGAAGCCTCCCTTAGTTCTAGAAACGGCTTGGGTTAATTGAGAATTAAGTTTATGTATAATTTGTCTGCGAAGTGTGTATGAAAAAAAAAAAAAAGCAAAAAAATCCTGCTCTTACTAACAGTTCTTTCATGCAGCAAAATAAAAATGTTGTTTGCCACTTTATGGATGTTTATCGGCTAGTGAGGGTGGGGGTGCAGGGAGCAGTTTGTTTTAAATTTGACTGCAGCTGTTAGATAAAATCATTCATTGTAGAATAGTCGGTTGTGTTGAAACAACTGTTTCTGAAGCCTCCATAGTTTTTCTTTTGAAAAGCTTTTCAGCTAAGCAAATGAGACAGCAAGAAAAAAATACACCCTATTGCAAGTAAAGACAGCTGCGGTGTAAATATTTCCAGCTTATTGTGTCACTTCCTTTGGCTAGCAAAACAGATTTCTTTTTGTTTTCTCAATGATAAGCAATAGTCTTCTGTTTCTAAGCCCTTTTTCCCCACCCGAAAAGCGCAGCCGTGCGCAGGCTGCCTGGGCGGTGGTGCTGGAGGCAGCCTGGGGAAGGGGCTGTAGCTTCTGTCCGCCTGCTGTCGGAGAGGAACGCACAGACACCGATTCTGAACAACAGAGGGTTCATAACCGCTCAGGGTACGAGGTGGAGTCTCAAGACAATCCACACTTGGAGTTTGCACTTTCAGTTTTGGGGTTTTTAATTAAAAAAATGTATTTTCAGGGATGACTTTGAATAATCATAGTAGTCTCAAGTGAGCCGAAGCTGCAGCTTTCTTGCAAGCAGTTTGTGAGTTGTGCTGTACAGAGCAGAGTGATCAAAGTCCTGCTGGAGGGCTGACTGGCAGAAGGAGGCTGTTTCACCCCCTGAGTCTTGTCTGGAGGAAACTAAAAATTGTCTTTTATACTCTGTAAGAAACTGCTGTAGTTGCCATAGTGATAAATGAGAGGTGGAATGTTAGCGACAGTTGAAGCATTTGTTCCTTTCTAAAAACAAAAAACCTGAGGATTTTTCTAGGTATTTTTAGTAAATCTAGAAGTTGCATGAGGGATGTTAGTGGTTTATAGGTGGCCAACTCTTTGAAGTAAAAACTCAGTGTGGATAATAGCGTTGAATTCCTCAGAACATAGAGCATCAAGCATGGAAATTCAAGCTCTGGACAAATCCAGTTGTTCACCTTGCTGTGCCATTCTGTAAGTGAAATTTGGGAGCTGTTAAAAACTGTGTGTCTTCTCTCCTTGGCCCAGTATTTAAAAGAATAAAAGCCAGTAAGCAGATAACTTTTTTCTGAAGCCTGTGCCTGGAAACTCTGGAATCTCGTTGCACGAGCCATTACGGTATCGTGCCTCTAGACATCTCCCTATTGCAGCACTTTGTCAGTTCTCTTAGTCCTACTTGCTTTTTTTTTTTTTTGCCTTTTGTTCCATTGGGGCTGGACTGTGCTAAAGCAGTCTGCTAGAAGCATGCTTCGTGTGGCTGATCCGATCCATCCTGTAGTTGCTCGGGACCACCCAGTTTTCCACGGCACAGTTGAACACGCTGGCTTGTGGTGGATTGTGCGTATGTAGGAAGGTAAATTTTCATGCGGCTGAAAAACAGAAATAGTTAGCAAAGTGCAGCTCTTCAGTGGAGTGCTCGTCTGCGTTTTGTCTCACGTGTGCACTACGTGATGGATGAAAAGCTTTGGAGAATCAAGTCGTATTTGCTGCTTTGTTGTTGTTGTTGCTTTGCTAGGTATGGCGCGACAGCACCGAGGTGTAAATCTCATAATCCCTGCACGTGCTTCCTGCCCAGATACATCTATGCTACTACATAAATCCAAATATTTAATACATTTTAATAAACAGCTTAGAATTCTGGTATGTGCTTTGTCCAATGCAAATAATTACTTGGCCAGTTTCTCGTCTGCTCTTCAAATTACCGAGCTAGAGAAGGTTTAGCGTAGCTGCGGCTAGAACGGGCATGACTTACCGGAGGCAGTTTCCTAGGAAACACTTACGTAAATGAATGAAACGTTAGGATGGGTCCAGAGGCTTCCTATCGGAGTGGGCAAGCGTGCTCGCTGGCCGCCCGAGCTGTCCTCTGATAACAAGAGGCTGAGAAGGGAGGGGAAGGACAGGACAGTAGAAGTCGGGTGACTGGCGTTGCTTGTGCTGTCACTGATCCCGCATGCTGATTGCTGGTGTCTTAAAGAGCATCTCTCCCAGACAGCCGTCACCGGTTTGAATGTTAGCGTCCCTGGAGAGGGCAGAGTGATAGGGTTTGGGTTTCTTTAGGAGACAGGAGGAGCTGTTCAGAATCCTTTTGTAGGAAGTCTGTACATCAGACAATGAATTTCTGTCTGAACTTGTTCCTTAGGTCTTGGGACAGGTTATCGCAGCTCTGAGATCCTACCCTGACACCGCCGAGGTGTGGGAACAGTGCACCTTTTGGCTCTCTAAAAATGTGTGAACATCTAAGACAGTGTTTTGGTGCTAAATCATATTCTGTGCTTGTAACCTGGGGCAAATCAAAAGTACAGAAAATACATTTGTGCACACAAAGCGCTGCTCGACCAGCATGCAGTGACTTGCTGCTCCGTGTTAGCGCAACTGTGGGTCTCTGCCTCTTCGCTTTCTGTGCTGCGTAAGGCAGGTCCTGTTTTGATGAAGCCGTTTAAGGCTCGTGCAGCAGTGATTCAACTCGTGAAATACTGATTTATGGTGTGAACAGATACACTAAACAGGGAGCGGCAGGCTCAGGGAGCACCTCAGTGGGCTCCTGGTGAATGGCTTCTGGATGTGGTTGTAAAATGAGAATTCAAAAATCTTCTTCTTTTGATGGTTGGTTTTTTGTACAGCTTTCTGCAGAGAAGGAACTTGAAATATGACATCTTTTAATTCTCTTTTGTTCTTGTACAAACATCTTAACATCTAGTTTCTTGCCACTAGATGGAGGTTTTTAATTTTTCAAATAATGTGCATAAAGTTGTTAAAATGCCAATAACACCAAGTTTACCAGGTAGAACGAGAAATACTTTTGATCATTGCTCTTTGGGGTGGGGGAGCCCTCACCCTTTATTAAATGAATCTCCATTTATCCTCCTTGTGCAGTGTTTGGTTGGCGAAATTCATTTCGTTGGGTATAGCAGAGATTGAGACTTTTTAGTGACATAATAACAAACCTGTAGAAACTTTGTGTTATGCAGACTGTCAGCAGGATAAGCCAAGCTGGAACAAAATCTGTCTTCTCACAGAGCGGAAATAGCCGGGAGGTCACTCCAATTCTTGTTGCACAAACACAGAGCTCTGGCCCGCAGACGAGGTAAGGGGGGGAAAAAAAATTGTCTTGGTATTACGTTTTGTATCTCCTTTCTTGAAGGAATTTGGCACTTTATTTGCCCGGTTTGCGTGGATGTCCCTGCAGAATTCCTCTTTGGATGAAGAAGTGTATTTTTTTTTTTGTTGGGTAAAATAACTCCTGTGTGTAAGTAGGAAGCTCGTGCGTGGTGGTTGGTCTGTTTGTTTGAAATCTCCTTTGCAGTTAGACCATTTCATCAATAAATGCAAAAATAGCTGGGAGGAAATTCTGCTCATGTTCTTGACGTGCAACAGGTAGATTTGGGTTTTTTTTCATCCCTTGAAATGGGAATATCCATGCATTAGTGCTTGAGCATTTTTGTTTCAAATAAAGATAAAAGCTGTTTTTATTCAAAACGGAGAAAAGAACTTTATTTTTTTTAATGTGCTGTTTGTTTTCAGTACAACACCTCAGGTATTGAGCCCAACAATTGCTGCTCCACCAAACGCGCTGCCTCGAAGAAGCTCTCGCCTGTTTACTAGCGATAGCTCTACAACAAAGGTAACAAACTTTGTGCATTTTGCAAACTTGCGGGTTTCTTACCCTTGCCACTGCGCTAATAATTCCTCCGTATGCACAGTAATTCTAGCAGCTCAAAACCAGGTTCTGTATGAGCAGAACTTGTGAAATATCTGGCTGTGCAAAGCACATCATGATGCTGTAATGTTATTTTTAAGCTCTCAGGAGTGCTCAACTAAAATAGTAGGAAGAAGAGTATTGTGAACAAAAAAGATACGTACTGAAGTTTAAAAGTCAAACAGCTGGGTGTCGTTAAGGCTGCAAAGGGGCATAAATATAACTGTGCACAGTTTACTTTCATCTTTAGTTGTCTGAATTTAAAAGACTTTTATATTTGTAACTCTCACTCTCCTTATTTGCAGGAAAATAGCAAAAAATTAAAAATGAAGTTTCCACCTAAGATTCCAAACAGAAAAACAAAAAGTAAAACAAACAAGGGAGGAATAACTCAACCAAATTTAAATGATAGTTTGGAAATTACCAAACTGGACTCTTCCATCATTTCAGAAGGGAAAATTTCTACTGTCACGCCACAGATCCAGGCTTTTACACTACAGAAGGCAGCAGCAGGTCTGTTTTGAACACTATTGGACTGTACTAGACTAAAGCATCGTGTGTCTTTTAAGGTTGAATGAAAAAAAGTTTTGCTCCAGTGCTTCTTTCTTCCTTGTTTCCGTTAGCCTGCAGCTATCACCTTTGTATAATTATAAGGATGTTGAATTCAGTATCTTCTGGTTAACTTACAAAAAGCGTGTAAAGAAGTACTAAAAAGAGGCTAGTTGTAAGCAGATATATCTTGCAGGCTGTGGTTCTTATTAATGATTGAAGTACTTTCAGGCAAGGTCCTTGGGAAGTGATCCAAAGGAGCTCTGAGTAACCCAGTCATCTTCCCTCAATTTGGTTTACACGGGCTGTTCTCCCTTCATATTTCCCATTTGTTTAAAAAAAGTCTTTGTTCGGATTGTCAGAAAGCCCTAGACAAACTGAATTCCTCTCTTTTGGCTCGATAATGTTTCCAGGCAGCGAGAAGATGTATCCATGGATACCAGACATGTGGAAACCCTGTTCAGACCTCGCAAAGTGTTTGAATAGCTGCTGGAAATGCAAAACTCCAGTTGCCCTGAGCTTGAGTTTCTCTGTTCCTGAGTATTCTGATTTAAGAACTCGTTTAGAATATTACACCTAAGTTAAGAGTGCATAAGCCTGTGTTGCAGAACTCCCCAAAATTTTCATAAGCAAGTTCAGGAGCAGTGCCTGCTGGAATTAAGAGTGTGCAGGATTAGTCATTTCAAGTAAATAAGTCTCAGCTGTCTGTTTTCCACTTTTATTTATTGTATTTTTCTCCTAGAAGGTTTGATGAGCCTTCTCCGTGACATGGGGAAAGGTTATTTAGCCTTGTGTTCATACAACTGTAAAGAAGCGATAAATATTTTAAGCCATTTACCATCTCACCACTACAACACTGGCTGGGTGCTGTGCCAAATTGGGAGAGCTTACTTCGAACTTGCAGAATACATGCAGGTAGGAACCGTGTGGGTTGGCTCTTGCTCTTTTTCACTTCTGTTTTGTGTAGCTCTGCACAAAACCTGCAAGCTTCCTGCATCAGGAGTCATTCGGCTGTCCTGGAGAGGCTGAGTTATGCTTTAGGTTTATTTTAATGTTATTTCCTCTTGTATCCAGCTGCTGTGATCTCCTCCTTGCCTCTCCGCATCGTGCTGATGTAACTGTGCTGCAATGCTGTAAATGAGATCACTGAAACAATTGGAGTTCTAAAAGCAAGAACTCCTCTCGCCCTTTTACATGAACACAGATCCCATCAGTGATCTGGTTTCCTTTGCAGCCTCACGAATGCCACACTGGGACAGCGGAGGTGATGGCACACCGCTTCCGAAGCAGAAGCGAGCAGTTCGGGGTGGTCCAGCAGTTGGACACTCCTTGTCCCTCTTGGCCTGAGAGCTGATGTGCCCACCTCTGTAGAAGTTTCTAAAACACCTTTGCAGCGTGTTTCAGAAACAGTTTTTGAACTATCTAATCAGAGATGGGCACATTGTGCTTCTCAATTTTGAAAATCGAGGCTACAGACCCGGATGTTTCCCAAAGCTGGGCTTCTCCCCTTGCTGCTGCTTTGAGGGTTAAAACCTGGGATGTCAGCGTATGGAATAGATAATCAGAAAGCCTTCACTATCAACTGCCGCCCGAAGCAGAGCTGTCTCACGTGAAAGCAAAGCACATCCACGTGTTGTCCCGTGCTGACGCCTGTCCCCCGTCCCCCCGTCGGCCATGTTTGCTGCAGCGATTGTCCTGTTGCCTTTCGCCTTGTAATTATTACACAACGTGTCTGGAGGGGTGTAGTGCTCGGTATGAGCCATTCTAACAGACGACAGCTATTGCACTAAGTCATACCTGGCCCATAAAAGCATGCTACGCTTTTCCTGAGTTTTTGGGTGACTTTTTTGCATTGCTTGTTCCCTGTGATAGACAGAACTGTCATCTCGGGCAGCAGCAGGGAGGGCTGGCTGCATTTCTGCTGCCATGTCGGGGTGTAGTCGCTTCCTTCGCTTGAAGGGAAAGTTAGAGGACTTGTAGCTCTGCAGTACATCTACAAAGCAAAGAGGATCCTCGCTCTGGATGTACGAGCTCCTAACCTTGACCTGCGTGCTGTGCTTTGTTGGGTGGAATTCTGAAGTTTAATTTCTGTTCTTAGGCTGAGAGAATATTTTCAGAAGTAAGGAGGATTGAAAACTACAGAGTAGAAGGCATGGAGATCTACTCGACTACACTCTGGCATCTGCAGAAGGATGTTGCCCTTTCGGTTCTTTCAAAGGATTTGACGGACATGGATAAAAACTCACCAGAGGTATAAAATGCTGTGGTCTGGAATGAAAAGAGGGTAAATGTATGTGGCCAAAACAATGATTTGGAACAAAAATCTGAGCTCTAACCTAGCTCAAGTGTATTCTCCTGCGAGACCTGCATGGCACAACTGGAGAGGGAGGTGGCAGCGTTGTCTGTGAAACTGACGGTGCCTGAAATGGCTTCTTAGAATTAGAATATCTACAGGGGCCAGGTTGAAACCTTTCATCTGTTAATGGTTATTGGAATTTGCATTGGCACCAGTCATCCAGGAAGACCACAGGTTAGTCAGTCACTCCTGCTGCCAGTGTGCAGAGATAAGGAATAGATTTTTCCGGTCCCACCTCTAAATTGCTGTAGTTAATTCCCTGGCACTCAAAACATCTTTGCTCTAGAATTTTATTTTCAGACATAGTGTTGCACATTTTAATGCCAAAGTCCGTTAAACGGCAGACTGTATGGTAATAGAGTCATGATACGCAAAAAGCCGGGTATCTTTAATGGGTGCCACAGTAAAAGCATTGGATGTATGCGTTTGTGCTCTTAACAGAGTTGAGAAAACTGGTTTATACTGGGATTCTTTTTTTGTTGTTGTTGGAGGAGAGAATCCTGTTCACATTGTCTTGTTAGCCTGTCCAATAGTGGAAAAACCCAAACCAGTGAGGCAGTTGGTAGCTGTAGTAAGATAGTCTGGAGTGAAGAAAATGCAGATTCTGGTACGAGGAGTGGAGAAGAGTTAATGCGATTTGGCAGTGATGCTAAGAATTTGGGAAAGCAAGGGACCCTGGGCTGTGGTGTGTTCCAATCTCGGTGCTGGTTGCTGAGCAGGAGGGAAAGAGGAGGTTGCTGCTGAAATTGTTGCTCTGCAGATTTCCAGATTTGTCACTTGGAAGGAGCTGAAGAGTGAGAGTGAATATACACTCTCCCCCTTCGTTATTTTTAAATATCTAAGATGTATTATTTTGAGCCTTTTCAACAGCTTTAGTCATTAGTCATCGAAGTTTCTAATTGGCGCAAACTTGTTGGGTGTCCTTAGATTCTCGATTTCTGTAATTTAGCTTGTCTGTTTAGGAATCAGACTTAAATAATTGTCTTATCATTATTATTATTTTTTAATCTAGGAGGAAGTTATATATAATTATGTAAATCAGCATGGAAAAATCAGTTCAGCTCAACCTTAGTCACTGGGAGTTGTAAAAACTGTGCTAACTCTGCACTGCTGTCTTCACCAGGCTTGGTGCGCCGCGGGAAACTGTTTCAGCCTGCAACGAGAGCACGACATTGCCATCAAGTTCTTCCAGAGAGCCATCCAGGTCGATCCAAACTACGCGTATGCCTACACCCTGCTGGGGCACGAGTTTGTGTTAACAGAGGAACTAGACAAAGCATTAGCCTGTTTCAGAAATGCAATCAGGGTCAACCCTAGACACTATAACGCATGGTAAGTTTTGCTTCATCACCCTCCTGTTGCGTGGGATGCAGAACTCCTTTTGGAGAAATATCTTCTGGATGCTGCTACTGCTGTCGTTTCCCTGCTGCTCCTCTCTTAAAGAGGAGGACAAAGCTATTTTTGCTGGAGATCTGGGCCTCATCTATTTATTAAGTGGTTACTTTCACAAGGAGAGGAAAAAAAACGGAGCTTTTTTGGTTTCCACAGATCTTTTTGGCTTTATTACCCCAGCTATTTTGTTCTCTGCAGCACTCCAAGCATCTAGATGCATGAGTTCTTCAACTGCAGTTGGAGAGATGAGAGATCTGCCCCTTTATCCCTTAGGATACAGTCGGTTTCTTACAGATTTTTCTGTAGAAAAAAATCTATAAAGCTGTAAAAGTTAGATCTGCTAGTGTAAGTCACTTAGTCTTGAGAAACTTTTGTGTACTTTTACTTTGTAGCTGTTTAGCCAATCTTCTGACAGATATCAATTCTTCAAACTACCCGACTGAGCAAAAAGCAAAAAAAAAACCATTTCTGCCAGGTCATGTTCGCCAGGTCATGTTTGCTGACTAAGACTAGTTTGGTTTGAATATGGTCTCACTTAACAGAATTGGTTTTTTCTGTTTGCAGGTATGGGTTGGGAATGATTTATTACAAACAGGAAAAATTCAGTCTAGCAGAAATGCATTTCCAGAAAGCACTTGATATCAATCCTCAGAGCTCAGTCTTACTGTGTCACATTGGAGTCGTAAGTAGATCGCGCTCACCTCTCTCCTGGTGTTTTAACCTGCTTCTGTACTTTGCTTGCAGTAGAAAAAATCATTCTGAATGTTTTTAGCGCAAAAAAAAAGAAATTCAGTCTTGGAGGATCATAAGTGCCGTGTGGATGAATAACCACAGGATTAATGAGTCAGAAAAGAAACCCTCCTCTCTCTCTAAACTACTTCCAGCCAGTAATGAAACCATGCTGTTAGGTCATGTTTGTCAATTGGCCAAAATAGGGATGTGAAAATCAGGACTGTGCAGATACTGATGTGAGCAGAGTATCTATAGGGGGTTTTGTGCTTACTACACAAGAAATTAAGTGGTTTCTAACTGCTGTTGCGTGCACTTGGACCAGCACTTCCAGCTCTATGGAACGCCAAGGCACTCGTCTCCCCTTCCGGAGCGCAGGATTTTTGTCCTGGCCTTGTGTCCGCATCGCCCTCATTCCAGTCACTTGTAGATGTGGCAGCTTGCTGCTCAGGCCACGTTGTCACAGCACGGAAGGCAGCTGCTTCGGCAAAGCTGTGTTAAATTCTCCAGGGACAGCGGCTGCTTCTCCCTTCCATACAGTGGAAGGCACTGAGCTCCCTCCTGGCCAAAGGTTGAATGATTTCTGTTGGGTGGGGAGAATAATTTGAGGTGGGGACAGGGCGAGGTGAAGTTTTCTTCCTGTAAGAAACCTTGTTAAGAATGGTCTAGAATTGGGCAGGTTGGTTTGTTGGGTTTTTTTAAAGGAACAGATTGTAAGTAAATGTAGAGTTGTCCTTGTCTGGCAGATGAGCTGTTATTTTCCCTTTTTAAAATTATTCTCTCTCTGTAACAGGTCCAGCATGCACTGAAAAAATCTGAAAAGGCTTTGGATACTTTAAACAAAGCTATTAACATTGACCCCAAGAACCCGCTATGCAAATTCCATAGAGCTTCTGTATTATTTGCAAATGAAAAATACAAGGTAAGATTTGGTACCTGTAGACAACCTGAAGTTATCTTTAAATTGCGGTAGCTAGGGGTGGGGATGTGCTGGAAGCTAAACTTTTACAGGTTAACACTGGTAGCATCAGGGATATCGGCTTATTTTTGAAAATTCGTAACTGAACCAATTAAATAGAAAATGTATGAAGGTTAAGGGTTTAATGAAGTGCCCATTTGTAAATTAATTTTAAAATTTAAAAGCTGAGGATAAATACAAGAGGGGGGGAAAAAAAGAAATCTAATAGTCCACTGCCTGATTGCCCCTGCACTAGTGGAGGAACTTGTTGGCCATGGTGAAGGTTGGAACCTTTGGACTCTTTATCAGGCTGAGACCTGTAAGACTAAAGTTACGTTGTTCAATAAACTACGTAAAACTGAATGAAATGGTTTGGGTTTTAGCACCAGTGCTAAGAAAATTTGGATAGTGTGATAGCAGAACCTTTCAAAAGCCCAGGCTCGAGAGCACAGCACACAGTACATCGATACCCTTTTATGTTCAAGGAGATGCTCGCTGTAAATACACTCGGAGTCTCTTCTGCCCTGTTACCCGTGTTGTGGCAGTGTTAGGTGTGTTGCAGGAGCCTGGAGCCCTGTAACTTGCTCTATTTCTGTAATAACGGGGCTATAACATGCTCCAATCTTCAAACAAGAAACTAACGTAAAAGGAATTTTAGATCCTTCTCGTGGGATTGCACCGTTGTTCCTGATGGAATGTGCTGTATGTAAATATCGGGGTTTTTTCTCATCGCTGCTAAATCAGTTTAATGACATCATAACTGGTTGCAGACTCCTGCCTTGTACTTACTACACTTATTTTTTTTCTTCCTTTTCAGTCTGCTTTACAAGAACTTGAAGAACTGAAACAGATTGTTCCCAAAGAGTCTCTTGTTTACTTTTTAATAGGAAAGGTAGGTAAAACTGACCTGTCATCCCAAGTCCTCTGGTTTCCTTTGTTGCAGAAATGCACGCCTAATGAGAAAATCCAGTGCCTGTCGCCAAGCTGCTTCCATTTGGAGCCGTATTCTAAAAACTCCCAAAGTTTTAAATAAGGCTTACTGCTCCCAGCTTTATTCTGTATCAGCTTTTACATGCAAGAGACAGTTATTACTGGAGCAGCCTTCAGCTTGCTTTAAAAGAAACCAAGAAAAAATAACCCAAGCCAGTGTTATTCTTTGCCTGATTTGCTTTCACTGCTGTCAGCTTGAAAGATAATTAATTTAGAAAAAAAAAACAAAAAATTGATCCTGCTAAAGATACCTCGTGTACATAACCACTGTCATATATCCTTCCCTGAAAAAGGAACTCTGTCGAGACGTGATTCAGTACAATAGCAATGATGTGATCGGTGGAAATCCTTAAAGTGTTCAGGGATAGTCCATCCATCAGCCGGCAGTGCTGGTTATTTGCAGGTGTAGCTGTTCAAATCTTGAGTCACATTCTGATCTGTTGTATCGGAAGTGGCGCGTAGCCAGAGAGTTTGGGGTTTTCTTCAGACACAGGCAGATTTGGGGTTCCCATGACTCAAGAAATTGAAATGCTGGTGAGGGGACAAGACAAAACTCGTACATGGATAGCTTTGACACCACCCTGCTGCGGAGTTCCAAAGCTTAAATTTCTATCTGAACATCCACCTCCGTGTGTTTTTGAAGCTGTCAGCTGCTAGTTTAATTTAAACTTTTTGGAGTCTTAAATAGAAACACTTGCTCACTCGTTCTACACATTTGCTGGTTCCTTTGGGACTTGCAGAATAAATCTTTCCTATCTACCCCCTGCTGCTTCTCATGAAACACCAGTTACCTGTGGCTTGGTGTGTTTGTTGTCCAGACCTTCAAGTAGCAACTTCATGTAAATGTAGCATTTTATGCTTTTATTTTAGGTTTATAAAAAACTGGGTCAAACCCATTTGGCCCTAATGAATTTCTCCTGGGCAATGGACTTAGACCCCAAAGGAGCCAATAACCAGATCAAAGAGGCCATTGACAAGCGTTACCTTCCCGACGATGAGGAACCAATCACTCAAGAAGAGCAGATCAGTGAATGTTACCCCTACGAATCAGGTTTGTATTTCCAGCCCCTTGTCACTCGAGGAGGTATTTCCACGTAGGTGGTAGGAGGAATCTCAGGTTTAATAAGGGAAACGTACGGTGTAACCGCGCTGCTCAGCAGGTAGGAGCTCCAGAGGCTCTTCATGGGGAAGAATTCATTCATCCTTCTACAGTAAGCATGAAATAAAGGATTGTGACACTGCTCTAGCATCTGTCGATGGAGCAGGACAGAGGTAGTGCCTGCTGTAAACTCATACAAATTGTAGTTGGCTAATAGTATCCCAGGAGAGCAAGATGTTCCCAGAGCCGCACATCTTCTCTTATAGACGCATCAAATCATTTCAAGGAACTGAATGGCAACTGACATTATCTAGAGGCTTTGGCAAGAGTTAAACGGGGCGCTGGGTAAAAATATTTGGCCTGCTAAACGTAAAAGGTAGCTTTTGATAAGTCGTGGAAGCGGTTTCATTTGAATCAAGAGAAAATAAAACACTCCCGTTAGGAATAATCCCCAAAAAGGAGTGGCCTGGGTTTCTCTTCTCTTTTCTCTCCAACTTTTTATTATGAGCTTAAATTCCATGAAGCACAGGTAACTCTAAATAGTCATAAATACCGACCTCCTCGACGCAGGCTGAAATACTGATAGAAAATAAACACCACCAAGCAATGCAATTCCAAAGCAGAAAGCAGAGCAGGGTTTGGTGCTGGTTAGTGGGTGTTTGCACGTTATGCAATTCTTCACCTGAAGCAGCTGTCACGCTTTCCTGCTATATATCGTGTTGGGTTTTGTTGATCCTGTGTACAGTGTGCTTTTTAATACTGGGAACTGATCCTGCCCTGCACTTGGTGAAGTATCAGGAGTTTTTCTTGCTCTGCTGCTGTCGTTGGGCTGGTTTAGAAACCTGGCTCGCTGGGGGCTGAGCTTGGTTCTGACCAGGAGATGGAGACAGAGAACTTGAGCTGCTGAGCGAGGCCTAAGGAGTACAGGGGAAAAAAACAAGCCACACCTCAAAAAAACAAACAAACAAAAAAAACCCCAAAACCAAACAAAAAACCCCAAACCCACCAAAATGCAAAACAAACAAAAATGAAAGAAAAAGAAAAAAAACTAATAATCTGTCCAACAAATGTAAACAAAATAAATTTTGGAATTGTGGAATTCCAAATAAATTGTGGAAGACTTTCCTGGTCTCGGCTGAAGAACTCTTTTAGGATCCCTGAGACAAGCTCAGGTGAATTAAGGCAGCGCTGCAGGCAGGGGGGTTGGCCAGGGTAAGGTGTTCTGGGTGTTAAATTGCCGAGCACGGGACTGGCTGTGGCCGTCGTACAGAAACCTGGGAAGTGTTTGCATTGCAGCAGTAGCAGCTGTTTGTGTTTCTCCGCGTGGAATGACTCGAGTAGCTGGGAATTTCAGTTAATATGCGGAAGGCAGACTCAAGTCGCGTTCCTGGGTGTGAAGAGGAACCATCATGAGATGATTTGCCTTTGTTCGAATTTTAACAAGTATAGAAGTTAAATATTTTCAGGGCAGCTTCTTGGGGTGTACACGTTTATCTTGAGATCATGCCATGCACAGCGTGCTTTATTCAAATAGCCATAGGAACCTGGTTTTCCAGCCCGGCCATCCTCTGAGCTGAGCGAGCGGAGCGATTGGGACCCTCCATACCAATCCCCACCTACCTGGTGTCGGAGATTTCGGATTTCTAACGGAACAGGGCTAAGGCAGCGTGTTTAATACGCACTTTGTGTTAATTCCTTTCTAAATACACTTCTTTAGACTTGAATAAGCTGGCAGGGGTCAGTGTATTAGATGGAAAAAGGGAAAAGCCTTTAAAGCTTCTGCGGGGAAGCCCAAACCCATCGCTGCTGGGATTCCCATCGTGCTGGAGCTGAGCGTGGGGGAAGCGTTGCAGCGAAGCAGCCCAGCCGTGTTTGACTACTTTGTGTTTCTTTTTCTTTCCAGTTGGCACAGACGAATCCCAAGAGAGCAGCATGACGGATGCAGACGACACGCAGCTCCACGCAGTCGAAAGTGATGAATTTTAACCTCCAAAAGCCAGTATCTGAGCTTGAGTGTGTGACTGGTACTGTTGTGTTCTCCCCCTTTCCCTCGCATCCCGGGTCTTCACATCACTGAGCCAGCATTGTCATTATTCTCCACCGCCACCATGAGTACACCCCTCAGACTGTACCCGTACCCTGAGTTAATGGCAGTGCAATATTCCGCTGCTGCTGAGTCTGACTAGTTGGCTCTTACACGTTTATGAAAGTGACTGAGGAGGAAATGCTATTTTTGGACTCCCCTTTGCTGGAAAAAAAAAAAATATCATGGAAGAAAGACTCGTGGTTTGCTGTAACGAAGCCAGTAGGTGTGGGGATAGTACTAATGAAGCAGTGTCTTGTTCTTTTTCCAGAAATGTGTCTTAGTTTGGTTCTTTCTTGGTAAGCAGAGTGCTGAACCTCATTTCCAAGTTCTTCAAGGACAGTGTTGACAAACGCAGGGCTGTTAAAGACTTTTGCGTCTTGTAGTGTAAATGAAATGCCAGGGAATGTAAATGACCTTCGAGCGGCGGTGTCTCCGGTGAACAAACCCAACGCACGTGCTCGGGACTGGGAGTGGGTCAGGCTCCGTAAAATGTCCGGTGTCCCTGCTTAGAGTGGAAATGTAGCAGGAGAATCCCATTGCAGAATCAAAGCTTTCCTGAAATGCTTTCATGTTCTAACCAGGAATTTAATTTATTCCCCTAGTTTTGGAAAGGTCAGTGTTTACTTTGTACTTCAAAGAAACAAAGGCAGCAACACCTTGCTTCATTTCTCATGTACTCCTTGACTTGTTCTTCCCCTTTTAAGATTACAGATTAATAAAGGGCAAAATCAAGAGCGAAACGTAGATACAACCGTCCTGTGAAAGCATCCCACCCTTACCCAGAGCCTGGTTCTGAGCAGATAGCCGGCGAGGACTGTGGAAGCCTTAATACAATCAGAACCTTAGTGTCAACCGCATCCGATAATTGTCTGCGATTAGTACATTTTTAAAACTGTTTTGTAAAGTGTGGTCCAAGCAGGATGCAAACATGTGCAATTATCTGTCTTTCTTTTTTTTTTCCCCCCCCCCCAAGCTCTTCTTTAAGATTCTCCCCCAGGAACACTTTCTTCTTTACAGAGGCTGCGTCTGTGAGAAGAAACCGCACCATGGTGACGAGTCCAAACTGATTTTTCTCTGTAGCGTTCTGCAGCAACAAGTGGTGCCCTTTATGCAGTGATGATAAAGAAAGTGTATGATACGAGCAGTTTTAAAGAGCGATTTGTGCATAATAAATTGGGAATGATATCAGTTTCATAGCAACATCTTTGTTGTGATCAGTCTTCATGTTCTTTTTTTTTTTTTTTATAGCTTTTAGGGGTCTTTTAGTTACCTTTAGAACTTCAATTTTTTAAATTCTGTCCTTGTCCTACACTAGGCACGTCTCCTGTCACAGTTCCTCTCTGGTCATCAGCCCCACGGACACCTTTATCTTCTGAAAAATCATCCTCAAGTGCTGAGCAAAAATAGAATTCTCTAATTTTTTTTTTATAAGTAGGAGGATAAGCAGTGAAAAACAGGCTTAAACTCCCCTAATAGTGTGAAAAGGAATTTCTAAAAATCTGAGGAATGATAGTCGAGGAGCTTTGTGCCTCTGCCCCGTACTCCTCAGTGGCTGTGTCTGGAAGGTGATGAATTGACGGAGAATCAGGGCGTGTTTCAGCCGGCTTGAGCATACGGAATCTTTTTGTGGCGATAGATTGTTCTGGGACACTTCCGTTTCCTGACGAGTCCTCACCGAGGAAGACGCAGGGGTCAGATTTCCCGAGAGCTGCTCTGCATCTCCGGCAGAGCTCCCACAGCATGCTCATGGGGCACCCGTGTCTCTCCCGGCGTCGCTTTCTGTTGGCGGCTTCCCCACGCACGGAGGAGTTTCCAGGCAGCACCTCAGCATAAGGTCTGGAGGCAGCGCTTGTGTCAATGCCACCAATTAACGTGTTAATTAGCTTCCTTTTCGTTCCAAATATATTTTTCTAAGCAAAAAGCAGGAGTTAAGCGGGTGCTACTCTCAAGACTTTCCCATAACAAATGCTGTTGTTTAAATGGGGACCAGAGATCTAGGAACTGAGGTGGCTTTTTCCCTTTTTTTTTTCTAAAAATTGTGAACAATCATAGTAAAATTTTTCAACACCCTGGAAAGAGCTCGGAATTCAGCTGGGCTGTTAAAAGGGTATTCATGCTGCCTCCAAGATTTAATACTTAGCTGTCCCTTGCTTTATGCACATCGTACCTTAAAGTGATTTTTCTTTTTTCCCCAAGAGTCTCAAATCCCGTTTAGCCCGTGCTGTTCTTTTACCTGCGGAACAGAGAAACACAATTAGTAGTTAATCAATAAAGTTTTGCTGTGTTCGACGAGGGGCAGGGAGGAGGAGGGTGAGCACGACGGCACTCTGGCAGCTGGGTTAGAGCAAGTGTGTTCACTGAAAAGAATTAGGGAACCGTCATTTTCTTACAACAAAACTATGGAAAAATGCAAAGTGTGGGTGTGGTGTGTACTGTTTGCATTGAAACAATGTAATTTGTCTTTTTCTTTTTTTTTTTTTTTGCTTTTCCTGACTTTTTATTTCAAAAATTGTACAGTCTTAGGAGAAAAAAAAAAAAGTCTTTTCTGTTAATATATTTGCGATTCATTAAAGGATGTGGAAAATCCAAATAAACTACTTTTAAAAGCAGGTTTATCCCCCGGTCCTTGGGGTCAGCGTTGGGATTGTCCCTCAGGAGGTGGGGAAGGGTGGCAGGGCTGGAGCGAGGTTCAAGGACCGACACGGGGGTCTGTGGGGGCTGGTTTCTGCCCTGCAGTAGCTGCTGGTCCTGGCGTCTCTCCGGGGCTGGAATTTGGGGTGAGCTGTGGGGTGTTACCCCGATGTTAGGGCACACAGCGAGGCTTCCAAAAATGGTTCTGTTCATTATCAGCTTCCATCCTGCAGCTTGACAAGAGATTTGATAAGCTCCGGGGATGGGAGTTTATGGGAACGGATTTTTTTATTTATTTTTTATTCTGCCTTCCGTAGTAGCTTGTAACGATGCTTGTGGCTGCAACTGTTGTCGGCTCAGCAGAGGAATGATGACAGCCTTCGCTGTACTTTCAGACGTGGAGGGAAAGCTTGCCAGGAAGGCTCCTGGATGTGCAGGAATTCCTCTTGCTGCCTCTACACTCATCTTGGCTTAAAGCTTTTAGCTTTTGTGTCCATTTTTGAGAGCCAAGTGTGGCTGTAACAGTGATGCTGAACCCCTTCCTACACCTAGCTGCCTCCCCCGTTTATTTCCCCGTCTTTCTTTTGATCCCGGACTTACGATTGTGCGAACAAATGCAGTCCCGTAGTTAAACTCGCTGCTCTGGAGCCGACTTCCCGCCCTGCTTCACGCACGGCAGCGAGAGCCAAGTTATTCTTCCTGTGTCTCGGTCGCAGTGTCTCTGTGTCGGCTCAGACACGGGTGGTTTTGGCTGGACGCTTCCTAGCGGTGAAGCGGAGCTTTGGTAGCGGGAGGCTGAGCTTTGGATGTCTCCAGAGGAAGGCAAAGCATCCATGAATCCTGAGTTGTAAGCTGCAGTAGTTCGTTCTGTGCCTGAATCGCAGCAGTGCAGCGAGCGCCCGGAGTTGTTCCTGTCTCAGGATTTCCAGCTCAGGAATGCTGCTGGCACCTGGTCTTTGTGAACGTGTACAGCTCCTTCCTGCTACGCCGCGCTTCGTTCTCTTCATCACTAACTTTGCTGATGCAGCAGCTCCCTATTTTCTGTCCCTCTGTCAAAGTTAGGGACACTTGTTTGAGCAAAATGTGGTCCAGGAGCAGGCACGGGTTCATTTTCTTTTTTAAACAGAGCAGAAGAAGGGTTTCTAAGGCAGGAAGCTCTGTATTCCCGATCCTTGGAGCAGAGTTTATTTTAACACAGAGAATAAAACTTCCTCTGCTGCTTTTGCCTATCTGCTTTTCAAATTGTTATTTATGGAGCACCTGATTTCTCGGTTATTTGGATCCTGTGTATAAACCCTGGGGGATGTGCCTTCCTTTGAAATCCTGCAGCAGCGGGGACAGGAGGGGACCCGGTCCCTTGCCCAGGGTCACAGCGCTGGACCCAGGCAGCAGACGCCTCCCCAGCCTCTGTGTCCTCACACCCCGCCGGGCAGAGTCACGGGGCAGAGCCACGGAGCGGGAACGCCGGACCCAGAACAGCCCGAGGAGGTGGAAACGGGAGAGATGAGCAGAGGGTGAAGGAGATGGAGGAGCCACGGTGGCAGCTGCAGTAGAGACGTGAGACGGATGAGAAACGGGGTGCGGGCATAGCGAGGTGACTGTCCCCTCTCCAGAGCCAACCGTCATGTTCACCTGGGATCGGGCCAGTTTGGGGCTTTTTTGGGTCTCTCGTTGCTTCGGCAGGAGTGATGCTCAGCAGGGCCACCCCTGCGCCTTGGCAGCCTTCTGGTTCGGGCAAACACGGACATCGATGGTTCTGCATCCGCTGAGGTCCAAACGTCTCATCGGTGGCCCTTCCTTCCTGTCCATCCCTCGGGTTTGGGGGTCCTGCACCCCCTCGTGTGATGCTCTGACTCATTCTCACCTGGGACCTGCTCTCCTGGCCCAGACCATTCTATTCAGCCCTTAAGGATGGGAAGGATTTCAAATTTCCTAATGGTACCAGTAAGGGAAATATCAGAAATGCCTCTCACATCCGAAAAAAACACCACTGCCAAAGGTAGATTCCATCAAAAATTCCCCAGAAAACCATGTCCAAAGAGGAACTTCAAGTTCCTTTCTGACAATCTTTACATTCAGACATTTTATCGGTTAAAAGTCTCCTTCTGTTCCAAAATCCAGCGGTTCGTAACCATGTATGCGTGGAACAACATAAATTCTTTATTATCGGGACGTTTGAAAGCGAGCTTAAGAAGACAAGAGGATTACTTTGCTACTTTCTGCCTCCTTTGCTCTCTCGTGTCTCACCAGATTTAGAAGAGGCACTTTCCAGCGGGCGTTCCTCTCAGACCCATGGCGCTGGGTGCCCAGCACGTCCACTGCATCCCATTTTAAGCACTTCATGAGGGCAACCTGCTGCGTCGCCCGCGATCCCTGCAGGATACGGCCGCGTTCTGGATTTTCCTGGAAAACCAGGGAAAAGAGCTGGGTTGGAACCACCCTACGACAACCAGCTTCCCTGGGGAAGGAGAGGCAGGGGACAATGGCTGGGAGATGGTGAATGCCGCTGCTCTCGTAGGGAGTCTGTGAGTTTAATTTAACTCTAGAGGAGTTTGGCCATTGAGTAGGGCCTGGAGTTCTCCCTGCACCAGAAGTGGTGATGAAAAATTCATGTTGATCCCAAAAATACCTGCTGAAGGGGAAAAACCTGTCCATACCTAATGGCACGTGTATGGTGATCCTCTGAGAAGGAATTCTCCTGCCTCCCCGCGCCGGAGCAGTTACCGACGTTCAGCTAATCCCAGGTGAAGCCTCCGGGTGCAGCGCTGTCCCTCCCTCCACCAGCATCCTCCAGGATGGACCTGCCTGGACCTCGGGGAGCTGCAGGGGCAAGAAGCCACAGCTAAAATCCAGCGCAGCTCGCCCGGGGAGCCAGAAATGGGAATTTCCTCCGTTGATCCACCCGGGAGAACTCACCTTTGCTCAGAGGCTGGAGAACTTCCCGATGGTAGGAAACATCCCGGGGATTCCTGGGGGGAGCAGGGCACTGGGGAGCAGGGTGTCATCCGCGGCGTTGGTGCGTTGGGGCATTGTGAGCGTCCTCCCCACAGCTCCGCTGTCCCCAAGGGAAGGAGCTCGTCTCGTCCTCGGCCTGGGGGATGCGGAGTCGTGCCCATTATTGGAATTAACCGAGCCCATCGCTGGGGTAAAAGCTACAAGACAAAAAATAAAAAGCAACAGAGGAAGCAACGGAGCGAAGAGCGAGGCCGTGGTGTGTCCCCACGCCAGCAGGCGGGACGAGAGGCCAGGGGAAGCGTTTCCCTTGTCTGGGAGAAGGAGGTGACGCTGAAGATGGGCCACACGCGGCTGAGCCAGGGCTCACGCAACACCCCAGGGAGCTGCTGCGGGTCCCGTCCCTCGGGTGCGGTGTGGGGACAGTGACACCAGCCCTCCTGCAGCCCCGGTGTCACCTGTGGGGCAGGGAACTGTGTCACCTGTGGGACAAGAGCCTGTGTCACCTGTGTGACACGCACCTGGTGTCACCCATGGGAAGGGAGCCCTTCAGGACACAAGCCTGGTGTCACGGTTGGACAGGAGCCTGTCACCATAGGATACAGGCCCAGTGTCACTCGTGGGACAGGAACCCTTGTCACCGGTGTGACACAGGCCCAGTGTCACCTGTGGGATGTACACCTGGTGTCACCCATGGGACGGGAGCCTGTGTCACCTGCAGGACACAAGCCCGGTGTCACCCGGGAGACAGGAGCTCGGGTCACCAGTGGGACACAGGCCTGGTGTCACCTGTGGGACACAGGCCTGGTGGCACATGTGGGACACAGGCCTGGTGGCACCTGGGGGACACGGGCCTGGTGTCCCCGTGGGGCAGGGCGCTGTTGTCACCCCGCACCGGGAGCCCCGCGTCCCCCGTGGGTCACCAGTGGCCTGTGGCCCGCGGGACACCCCGCATCCCCCGCGGCTCCCGGCCCGGTGCCACCCCCGGGGCAGCCGAGCCCCGCCGCCCGCCGG
>WKFP01013893.1:261012-298009 GCA_011057875.1 Pterocles orientalis
CAAAACATTTTTTTTCCCTTTTTTTTTTTTTTTTTTTTTTTTTCTGTATTCGAGTCTCATTTGCTCTCAGAGATCATCCGGTAACTGGAGAAGTGGTGAAATTCTGACATCACTCAAGTCAGGGGTGAAAACCGAGCAGTTCTTTGACCAAAGTCACTTCCTTTCGCCCTGTTTATAACTGTGTTTTTGTGAATGCGACTGCCGTTATCTAATGAACACTCCAAACAAAGGCTGTCTCTGGAGTTCAGCACTCCACCCTCTCTCTGCTCAGGCAGCCAGTGGTCTGTGTCCTTAGGAATCTCGAAAGACTTTCCAGGGAGGGTAAGGATTCCTGTATAGGGAAGGAAAGATAACTCCTGAGGACTTCTTAGGTCCTACCCAGGCGGGGAAAGGGTGAAGCTTGTGGAGGGGGTGGAGGGGCGAGCAGCACATGTTTTGATTTGTGGGCCTCTCCCCACCCCCCCTTTTGTATAATTTTCCTTTTCTGGAAAATTATATTTTTCTGGAACTACTTTTTGAGAGTCAGTGGGTGATATCTGTGCCCATCCCCATTTAATGGCACCTGATTCCACGTGGTTTGGGGTTTGGTTTTTTTACTGGACTATGAGAAGCAGGTGGGCCAACTTCTGCCGAAATGGGGATTTAATTCAGCAGCAGTGTCTCAGGTGGGTCACAGGCTGATTAGACCAGATAATGTCTAAGTTCTGCAGGTTTGCCGCTGTTCAGAGTGTTTATCGTTCCGTTAAAAAGAGCCTCTCAGCGTTGGGGCAGTCGGAATGGCAGGTGATCTGAGAAGCCCCGTTTCCGTCGCTGCATTTTATAAATACCGTGTCCCTGCTCATAACTTCCAGGAATACAATGGCCGTCTGGAATCAAAAGCAGCAAAGACTTCAGCGCATGCCGCTTGGATTGAGAATCCTGCCCAGCCTTGTAAACAGCAGTTTAGCCGCGGCTTCAAGGATGCAGTTTGCTGTAACAAATAAATGGGAAGAAAGGCTTTCTGTATCCTCTGCTGGGCAAGGAGTTGTCGTGCTCGGATCAGCAAGAGCGCTGGTGATGCGGGACTTGAGTAAACACAATTCCATTAAACTCTGCGCATGTCCTCATCAGCCTGAGTTCAGATTTGTGTGTTTTTGGGAGAGGGTAGCTTGGATAAGTTGCTGTTTGGGTTTCAAAGAAAGTTAGAAAATAAGTGTGCATCCCATGTGAACTGCTGGTAGCAGATGACTGCCAAAGCGTAACCAGGTTTAAAGAATGAGACAAACGGTGAAATGGGATAGCGTGTAGCCACGAAGACTTAATTCAGGGTTTTGACAGCGCGGTGTCTGAATTTAATGATGAAACTGTGCTGTTTATCTAATAAAACGAGGAAAAAGGGCAGCAGAATCGCATCTGAGCAGAGGAAACGGGAGTAGCTGTCAGTCTGAATAAGCTGCATCTTCATCTGTTCCTCAATCTCTTGCTGCAAACTTATTTTTTACCGATTTGTTGGGAAGACAAGTGTTTTAAAAAAACCCTGAACATATTAGCTATTTTTAAAAAAGTTTAATTGAGATGTAGAGCTCTGTATCAGGAGCTGCTTGGAACCTCAGAGACATTAGATGGACCTGAAAGATTTCTCATTTTCAGCTCTATCAATTTTTAGGAGTCCTCTCTCGGAAATGTTTATAACTTCCTGTTGAGCTCTGCAGGGACAGGATATGATGTGAAGGATGTATATGTTACCGTGAAGTTGCCTTATGCTAAACGAGAAACGGCAAACGGAGCTCAGGCTGTAATGATGGCCCATAAAAGGGAACCCGCGATGTGTGGTTGAGCATCACCGTCGAGTAACCGAGTTGTGGAGTTCGTGTCATCTTGGTTTTAGTTGCTGCCATCGCAGGCTTTGTGGACTGTTCCTCTCCTCCGGGATCCGAGGAGCAGTAAAAGCTGAGCTCTGCAGTTAGCAAGTGTACACGTCCTGGAGAACCGTGTCACGACCTCTGTTTGAAATCAGGTATTTACACTGCGCTGGAGACCAGTCCCCCAGATCATTGGAGACGCTTCATTCTGTTCCTCTCTGTTCTGCTCTTCCCTCTTGAGGACATGGCCAGCTAACACAAGGCACTCTAGAAGACTTTTTGTAGTGACAGTCTATGCTTTGTTTTAAAATCTGAAATCCCGAGGTGGTGCCGTTTACGGGGGGGATCAGAGTTTGGTGACACTCGTATGCTTTTGAGCAAAGGTTGGTGTGACCGCACCTAGCCAGTGAAAATATGCCCTGAAAATTAAAAGGCAATTCTGTTTTTTGTTTAACTTGCTCCCTGAGTCCTGAGTTCAGGTTTTCATATTTCCTGGGCAACTTGCCCAGATTATGCGAAAGAAAAACAAAAATCGCTCTGATACTGGATGGGGGGAGATGGTATTTCACAATTAAAGCTTTTTTTTTTGTTTGTCAGTCTGGGTCTTTCTGCAAATGTCCCATTATTGGTTTTTAAACCCCATTTCTTTTTATTTGACTGTAACCAGCAACTTTGTTCTGAAGGGTAACTTACCAGGAATGGGTATTTTCATCTCCAGCCTCCTCATTTTCCAGCTGAAGGCATTCTTGCATACACTTATTTAACTCTCTGGACTTTTGACTCGGGAGATGACAGCTCATCTTGCTTTGTGGCTTTTGTTTTTCTTTCTGACATCATATCGATAAAACCTTCTCTACCTCAGATTATGCAATTGATTTTTTTTTTTTTTTTTAAATATCCAATGAGAATTCACAGGGCTGAGAAAAAATTGTTCTTGAAGAAGGAGACTTCACGGTGCTGTTCCAAAAGACACTCGTGCAGACCAGCAAGTGGAAACCAGCAGCTTTTATTTTATTCTTGAGAGCTTCTGGTTGGAAACAACGGGTATAAAAGCAGAGCTCAGTAATATCGTTCTCATTTGCTTCAGTGCATCTCTGGGATGTTCTTAATATTAAAATTCTTCTTTTTCGCAGAGAGATTAGGTGTGAGCCTGTAGCGTTAATATCTGTGGAAGGTACTCGTGTATATATTGTGAAAATCTGGGGTTCTTATGTGCGTTCTTAATCTTTTTTTCATTAATATTTAAAAGAAAAAAAGTGCCTGTTTCCCAAATGTGGGTCGTTACAAACAGTCTGCCAACTGCACGTGATAACTGGCTTATCAGTAAATTATCGTCCTGTACTTGCCTGTCACGTTTCCTTAATTAAAGCTTGGGGAGTTACTTCTCATGTAAATCTCCTGGATGGGGAAACGTCTGTCTGAACTACAAAATGTCGAAAGGTGATAACAAAAAGCCTGTAGAGGATCTGTTGTGCATGGTAGGGTGTCGCTTTGGTAGATGTACGTTTTTGATGCAGAAAATATTTCTAGGGCTCAGGGTGTCAGGCGTTGATCGCCTACATTTTCAGTTAGCTGCTGAGGTTGGAAGCACAGGTGATGTATTGCAGGTGCAAAATGAAGCGTATAGGGATTTTATTTTAGCAATTTTTTTTTTTAAATTCGTGTGGTTACAAATATCTTTTAAAAAATAAAATAAAAAGAGTGACCTGCACTCCTGTTTCATCGTGGTGGAGGAGAGGGGAAGTGGGAGTTGGTGTAATACTCACTTCCCCCAGGGTAGCTGTGCCTTTACCGCTTCCAGTGCCACAGCATCTTGTCCTCGGCAAAACCCCCGTGTCGGGTAGGACGGAGCTTGGGAGGTGAAGGAGCTTGTGAGCGGTTGTGTCGTCAGCTGGGGGGAGGTTTGCCTCTGACCCTGCGGTTATTTGTCCTTCACACGCATGTTGAACTGAAATCTCCGGGTGACCACCCGCTTCTTGTGCAAGTTGTCGGAAAAAGGGAATGTGCCCAGGTGGGTTTGGGTGAGTGCCTGGCGGGAGGAGGTCTGGGGAAGTCGGGAGGCCTCCCGGCAGCTGTAGAGAGCGGTCCCAGCCTGGTTTGGCACGTGATGAGACTAGACGGTACGCGCAGGAATTTAGGATATAGCGTCAAGGGTTTGAACTGTAACTCAGGGAGGTAGATGTGTTTGTCACCGAGCGGTGCTGCAGGGGTCGGAGGCAGAGGTAACGTAGCTGGACGGGTGCAGGACTCTGGGAAGGGTGGCTGTGGGTGGACTTGTGTCTGGAAGGAGACCTGCTGGTGGCAGGGCATGGAGAGCCCTTCGGGACAGGAGCCAGAATGAGCGTTTTGATGGGTGGGCAAAGGAGAGGCTGTTGATAGCTCCTGCGTCCAGGACTCGGAGCTCCCCTGATCTCGTGAACCTCACTGGAAGCACAGGTGCCCGGTTTCTCCCCAAGAAACTCTTGTCACAAAGATTTTGGGGATTAAAAACTTCCCGTCTTCATTTTGGGCTTATTTTCTGAGGTGTTGCACAAAATCCCATGCTTGGAAAGCTGGATCTCTGTTCAAGGTCTGGTTGTAAAATTGGGTTTTGAAAGCAGACGGTCCTGAATAAGTCAGCACGCCGGAGGATTATTTTCAGGGGTGTTGTGACCCGATAGCTGCTCCGGGGTGTAGTGTGACTGGCCATGTTCTCGTGCCTCTTCTAATGTCCCATCGTTGCCTCGACCTTATTCCCACTCTTCCCTCTGCTCCGTGTTCAGGAAGCAGTAGAAGTGTGAGCGTTGGTGTAGTCGATGTGGGATTGTAGGTGGAGGCACCTGGGTAGCCCTGGTGGCTTTCATCCCTCGGTGGCCTCGCCTGCGCTCCTCGGGAAGCGAGGGAGGATGGGTGGGTTGCGATTGCCTGTTTTTACCTGCTTGCTAGAGCCTTTCATCTTCCCTCTGTTAATTAACGCCAACTGCTCTGGCAGTGCTCTGGTTTTAAAGTGAAAATCAAGAATGTGCTCGTGGATTATCTTCAGGCGCGTTGTAAATACCATGCTGGCCTTCCAGAAGAAGCTTTTTTGGGATCTTCCCAGCAGAAGTCTGGTGCGAGGAGCGTTGTGCTGCAGCAGACGCGCCGTGGTGGTGCAGCTGGAGTGGGGATGCGCTTGCTCTGACACTTGTCTCCCCGCAGGACTTGTGCAGGAGGAGAAGCCCCTCGGTCACACGCGTGTCACCGCAAGTGCTGGGAGTCATAGACCCTTGGTGGAGAAGCGCTGAGAAAAGGGACCCATGGGTGCTCACATCCATCAGCTGATATTGATGGGTGATAGCAGTTTGGGTGGAACTTGCCAGCGCGGTTTGAGTCCCAAAAAATTCAAGATAATTCTTGGAATTATTGTCAAAATTCTCAGAACGCTCTGAAAGTTCCTCAGACTGGGCATGTGAATGATCTTTTCTTCATTCCTCCTTCCCGTGGCCACCTCGGAGATGTCCTACCACCCTCTTCCCTCCAATTCTGTGTCAGGAAGAAATAAGTATAGACGGCTTTAATCACAACCCAAACACGCACAGAGGAAGGGGAAAGGCTTACAAATGTTCCTTCATATTTTTTCCAAGGGTTGTTCACGAGAGATCTAATCCAGTGTTAGAAAAACCAGTGCTGTCTAGCATGCAGATAGTTTATAAGGACTTAAATAAATAAAAAAATGCACCCAATAACTTCTGGAGGTCATCTTTAAGCTACCAGAACAAAGCCTTTTTCTCAAGGGAGCCTTTCCCAGCTTCCGAAGTATTTTAAATGCTGTTCACCCAACTAAAAGTGAAGCCAAGGAGGGTTGCAGGAGCTTAGTGGGAGGATTTTCTTTTTAGACTGAGTTGCTAACGCAGAGGAAAAGGCAGCATGAAAGTTTTGCTTCCGTGTTTTACTTCTGTTAATTTAACTGAAGTTGGTGACCGACAGATTTGCTCTAAAATATTCTTCAGCCGAGGTGAACTCCGAAATGGCTGCAGACGTGTTCGTACAGAATCGTTGCGTTCAGCACCAAGCGCAAGTTTTTCTGCTTGTTTGCAGCCTGTGTGTTTCCCATGTTGTTCTCCGTACCTCGCGGTGCTGTGGTGGTGAACAGGGCTGATCAGAGGCTTCCTTGGAAGGCAGAGCAGCGTGTTTCTGCAGAACTGAGAGCGCCCGTTGGGAACAGTCCTTCCAAGCGCGTGTGTCCCTGTAGCGAAGGTCTTGGTGGGAGGCTGGAGGGGGGGAAGTCCTTCGCTCTGACAGTCTTCCTCCCTCCTCTCCCAGGGGTGTCTTAGCTACAAGTGGAAAGTTCCCTCTAAGTTCCTCTTACATTTTTTTTCTTCTCCTCCTGAATAGTCATGTTCAGTCTTTATTTACACCAAATGGTGACTCAAAGCCTTTTTCAGTGAGTGTGCAGGACGTTTTTAGGCGTGCAGTATCCTTTTTTCAGGAAGGACAAGGTATAGTTGAGTTCTGGCAACAGGGGACTTCTGAAGCCTGAACCCACCTCTAGTGTCTGTACTTCTGTTACAGTAGCTTCAATTTTTGTTTTATTAGTCCCTCTTTGACCATGTCCCTTCTTCCCTGTTGTCTTCCTCCGTGTCCCGTAGCTGGGTTTGGCGAGACAGTTAGTTCGCAAGACCGCAGATGGTCTGAATTGGAGACCTGGCGAGGGGACCTGCCAGTTGGCCAACGTACGTGCTCGTTGGAAACCAAACCGAGCAAATAACTTCAAGCTTGTCCTGTGCGCCTTCCCTCCCTGGGGGGGTGGATTTGTTTCTCTAACTCATCTCTGACTGTTGAAAAAATTCAGTTTTTAGTACTCGGTGTTTTTTCGGCCCTAATGTCTGCCTGTGGTCCCTGTTACGGGGAAGCACCTGGTCTGACGCTGGGGAGGAACCGTGGTGCAGCTGAATGAGGCTGGAAACAAAACTGGCTGTTAAATTTTGCTCATTCGACATCTTCAAACTTCAGATAGTCCGCACTTTTCCCATAAAATGGTATATTAATTGGGTGTGTTAATGAACAGCTACAACAGGCTTAGGCAAATGTATGTGAAATTAGAGGGTTGGCGTATCAGGCAAGAGATCAGGGCAACTTCTTACCATTAAATTGACGTTGAAATAGCTTGTGAAGGTGCTGGATGAATTGTGCAGCTGAAGGAGAATGAAGTCAGTGTTGCACTGGTAGCACAGTCTGTGCTGTGGGTTATGTGAATGCAGTTTAAAAAAAAAGCATTTAAAAATACCGACACTTAAAAAAAAAAAAAAAGTGGGTGAATGACCAGAAACTTGAAAGTGATAGATAGGGGGGGGGAAGGTTGCAGTGTACATGAATGGAAGGTCTTTGGTTATTTCTCTTAAGTTGTTTGATCTGGTTGAGTCAAGGTTTGCTGCTGCAGTCTGAGTGTAGAACCGCGCCGTCGTGGTGTGGGTTAATCTTTATCCGTGTTCTTGAAAGAGAAATGGGAATTGCTAGCGCTGGAAATCACCTGGCTTGTTCGGAACTGTGCTTCTGGGAAAGTGGGTTTCAGATACACCAGGGAAACGGTTTTCTCTAAATCCAGGGCTTTCGGGGAGGCGATGGGGTTGCCAGTTGGTTTGGGGTGGGGGGGAGTTTCTTCAGCCGCTGGGAGTTGGAGCATATGGAGATTTGTTCCCCTCGAGCCCTGTCTCTGTTACATGTTACAGTTCCAGTTTGTCATTTTTAGTGCACCTGAGCTGGCAGTCGAAGCAGTGAAGACTGCTTTATAGACGTAACTCAAGGATTTTAAAGATTAAGTTGGTGAGCTGCTGGCAGTGAGGAATAGGTGTAACCAGGGCCAGACTTGGTACGAAGGATGCTGGGGTGCTGGGTGGATAGACCCAAAGATGAGAATAGTCGTTACAGGCGGTATGAGCTCTGGGAGACCCTGAGGACCAGTGTGCCTGTTGCCGCTTCTGGTTTTATCTACCTGGTGCCCGGATGGCCCCGCTGAGCGCAGGGCAGGTGGTCGCAGAGGGAGGATGCTGTGCTGGACGCGGCTCTTGCGGGGCTTTACAATAAGTCGATAAATTTCCCTGCTATTTGTCTGTCTTGTTTTATTTTCTCCAAGTGCAATGCCTAACTTTCTCGTTTCCCTTCCCTCCTGCAGGCTGCCCTCGGGAGAGGCAGTGGGAGGCAGTGGAGCTGGCCTCGGCACCGGGAGAGGCTGGACTTCCCGTCTCTCTGTGCTGAATGGCTGCGATGGCGCCCGCTCTCACTGACGCAGCAGCTGAAGCTCACCACATCCGATTCAAGCTGGCTCCCCCGTCCTCCACCTTGTCGCCTGGCAGTGCCGAGAGCAACGGCAACGCCAACAACATCCTCCTGGCTGCCAACGGCACCAAAAGGAAAGCCATTGCTCCGGAGGATCCCAGTTTAGATTTCCGAAACAACCCTACGAAGGAAGAGCTGGGCAAGCTGCAGCCGCTAGTGGCCTCTTATCTCTGCTCGGATGTAACATCTGTTTCTTCAAAAGAGCCTCTGAAGCTGCAAGGAGTCTTCAACAAGCAGACAGTCCTTAAATCTCACTCTCTCTTATCTCAGTCCTTCTTGAAAACAAGTGATCTGTTGGGGAGGCAACCAGTGTTGGAATTCACTTTGGAGAATCTAAAAACAATGAGTACTAATAGCCAGCCACCTCTCCCGCAAGCGCCTGTAAATGGCTTGGCCAAGAAATTGGCCAAAAGTACCAATTCAGACCATGAAAACTCTAGTTCTCTGAATGGTGGGAAGTGTGCTCCTCCTTCTGCTGCCCTCCAGGGTGTTGACTATAATGCAGGAGGTTCTGAATTGGGGGACTTGAAGACCGGGTTGACCAATTGCACTCTTCCACATAGAAGCCTTGATGCAGAGCACACAACTCCGTTTAGCAATAATAGCACTGCAAACAAATCTTCCCTTAACTCCACGGAGCACCAGCGGGTGCTCGAGGGTGGCGGTGGAGAGACTAGGTTGCCCGGTGTTGCTGGTCACTCTGACTTTGGGAGCAGTAAGTTGGAGGAGCAGAAACCTTCTCTGTCGGCCGGTCACCACAGTGCTCTCGACTCCGAGATGAGGACGAGGGCGTTGCTGCGACGGCAGGCGGACATCGAGAACCGTGCCCGCAGGCTGCAGAAACGCTTGCAGGTGGTGCAAGCGAAGCAGGTGGAGAGACACATCCAGCAGCAGTTGGGTGGCTTCTTGGAGAAAACTCTGAGCAAGCTTCCACCTTTGGACCCCCTGAGGCATCGGAGCCAGCTGATGTTGACCAGGAAAGCAGAAGCAGCCTTGAGGAAAGCTGCGAGTGAGACAGTTACTTCAGAAGGCCTAAGCAGCTTCTTGAAGAGCGATTCAATATCGGAAGAACTGGAGAGATTCACGGCCAGTGGTATGGCCAACTTGAGATCCAGCGAACAAGCATTTGACTCGGATGTCACTGACAGCAGCTCAGGAGGAGAGTCTGACGTTGAAGAAGAGGAACTGACCAAAGCAGACCCAGAGCAACCCCACGTACCGCTGTAAGTACCCGTCGTGCTTGGCTTACCTCTGGTGGGGGAGAGCGAGGGGAAAGGTGGCAGATGGAAAAATCTGTTTTTTGTAGGAACGCTTCTGTTTTTTGATGCGCTCAGATCAAAGAAGTAATTGTTAAAAGCAGTGTGGTGTGATTTCCAGCACACTTCCTAGTTCAGGCAGCACATGGAAGGTTGAAGATAAAATTCTTCCTGCGTGCGGTAGTCGTTGGTGTTCTTGTGGAGCAGCAAGTCCTGGAAATCCTGATGGGCTGGAGTGGTGCGGCTCCATGCCTGAAATACCATAACGAGTTCTCTCCATGATGTGTTGGTCGTGTCCTCTGAAATGAAATGTTTGGTTTTCTACAACCGGAATCTTTGTTGTGAACCAGTTCTGTAAAGTAAGACCAGTCTGAATTTTTGTAGCTGACAGTGGACTTGGGACTGAAGAATTATTTTTTTTTTTTTTGTTAAACAAGCTGTCTGGAAAAAAAAAACCCTCTGGAATAATTTGGCCCAAGTGCCAGTGGAGGTGTGAAGTGAGTGTGTTCTCCTCTTGAATCTGGGAAATTATTGTTGGGAATTTTCTTCTTGTCTGTGAGTTGCGTTAAACGATGACGACAGCCTCATAATTATATGTTGTACGTGGGTGCTGTTTGAATAAGCATTAGGTGCCAATTTGTGTGTGCAGGAGGAAGATCCTTGTCAAGGCAAAAGGTCTTGAGACAGGTCAAGGAAGAAGGGAAATTTTTCTTCCAAAAAAAGAATTTTCCCTAGGAGGGTTTTGCACAAATCTCTGCAAAGGCCATATTCTGTGTCCAGTCTGTAAAATCCTGCTTGCGTCAGTGGAGGGTCTCTTCCACCCTGATGGACCCATTGAACCTCAGGCTGGGAGGTACAGCTACGGCTGACAAAAAGCTCCCTGCAAGCAGCCACAGAGGGGCTGTTCGGAGTGCGGGCGGCTTCCTGGTGAAGACAGGAAATAGTCACCAGGACTTTGGCATCCCTGCAGTATTCCGGGCTGGTTTGGTGCCTGTTGTCCAAAGTAATCCTGACGGCTGGTCGAGCGCTGCGTGACGCAGAATTTACTGACCTGGGTGGGTGGGGATGAGCAGAGTGTGTCCTGGGTAACTTCAGCATCCTCCAAAACACGCTCGCATGGGTGAGTGCGGATAAACAGATGTTACAGCTCTTGAATATTAAATTCCAGCTAAATGTCACGTCACGTTTTGGGATGTGAGCGTAGGATGAATTTCTGTGTGTGGAGTCTTACGTGTGGCGTGGGTTCGGCTCTCTCCCAGTGCGGAGCGAGTAGTTGACCATGTGATCCCTGCTGGCTGGACATAAAGGCGTTCTTGTGCTGTTGGAAAAGAGAGTTTAATAACTTTGCTCCTGTTTTATAATGTCCACAAACCTACTGTTGGGATTAGTAAAGTTGCATTTATAGGAATTGTAATAGTTATTAGAGGAGACATTTGATTAAAATTCTGTCCAAAGTAATATTAAATATCCCGTATTGTGGGTTTCGTAGATTCACGTGTTGTCTGGTAAAGTGAAATTTCTTTGCCACTCATCTTAATCCCAAGAGGAAGTGCGGTATTCAGAGACATGATGCGTGAAATTCTTTGCTGACTTTTCTGCCCTTTGTGTTAGTCATGCCTTTACATTCCCCAGCCTCCCGAGCGCTCGTAAAAAACCAAAGATTTTAAAGCTAATAAAAAGAATGACTCTTGTGTTGCCCATAGGTTCAGAAGCTGGTGCGTATGCATGCTGGCATGCAGGCCAGGCCCACCAAACCTAGTTTAAAGTTCACGCCTGTGGGTATTTAGTAATTAGTCTTCGCAGCATCGACCGTCCTGTTGGCAGGAGCGCTTTGACGTTGGGTCTCATGAGCTCTGGCGTTGCTGAAAGCACGCTTGTGCTTGTTAGCTAAACTCCTGAAGCCAACTTCAAGAGCGGGTACAAGCGTCCGAGTACTTGTAAATACAATTCTTTTCAAAGTACTGCTGAGATTCAGGAAGGGGAAGAGCTGAGTTTTCCACTGGGAAGCCGCCTTGGGCCAGCGTATTGTACAGAACCATTGTTTCACGCTTGTGTGAGCACAGAAGAGCGACGGATTTTTGCAGGGTTGGGTTTTGCAGCTTGCTGAGTTTACTTATTAGAGGGAAGGCTTCCACCCTGATTATTTTTAATTTCGGTAGTGGGACAGGATATCTTAATGAGTGTAAAAACTTCTGTCCTGTGGCTCAGTCAGCATCCCTTGGCTGTGTGCTGTTCCTGGGTGCTCCTGCCTTCCCCAGGAAGCTCCTTGCTTCCTCGGTGAGAGTTACGCCGTGAACCGTGGGTCTTGCAGCTTGCTCGCACTAAGTGGCCGTGTCGCTGGCTGCCTCTGGGATTGGAGTAGAAGCATGCAGAAGAAACAAAGACATGTTTACATCAAGCTTAGATAAGAGCTGACCTTTGAGTTTTTCTGGCATGGTGGCATTCCAGAATCCGTATCTGGTCAAGGACAGACTTCGAAGCATTTATACTCTTCTGCCGAGCCTGATCGTGGCTGTGGAGCAGCATCTCCCCGAGGAATTGCATCTTTCCGGGAGCGTTAGGGATCTCAGAACTCGGTAGGTCCTCCTGAAGCACTCAGACCTGCTGCCCAGGACGGTGCCGTCATTCAGGCGCACAACCAGGCCACCGTGTAACGCGTGAACAGAGCAGGGAGGTGTTGGTTCCGCCTTTGGGAAGCCCTGCCAGCTGCGGGCTTGGTTTAACAAGGCGCTCTTGATGGGGAAAGCAAGCGTGTGCCGACGGCGTTGGTTCCATGCCTCGGGGACCGCCACAGTGCATTCCATTTGCTCTCAGATTAATAATATAAAACTGTTCCCTTCACAGCTAGGATCCCCTTGTGTGTTGCTTCAGAAGCACGTGCGGTGGCCGAGTGAGCAGGAGCGGCTGTGCCTCTGCTCGCCGGTGCAACGGCAGGCTGAGCCTCCCCTGCGGAGAATCGGGCTGAACCTCCTTGGCTGGGTGTGACCGTCGGCAGCAGCTGTCCGCGACTGTGAATCCTGTGTTCCTCTGAAAGAGCCCGAACGCTGCTGTCAGCGTGGCAGGATCAGGATCTGCTGTTTGTGAGCGGTCGCTGGGAGCAGCGCCTGGGGATTCCTCCCAGCGCTGGAGGGCTGCTGCCTGCGTGGTTGCTGTGGCCCGGTGCTGGTGTATAAGTAGGAAATATTTCATGTGCATGTCGTAGCAGTTGCTTTCTCAGGCTGGCTGGTTTCTTTGGTTGCCTTGCCTTTCACTGGAGGCTAGTTTCATCAGAACTTGTCAATTATTTTTGGCCGATAGTTACCTGCGTCGAACGTGGTCATTAGCTGGCCAGAGGTGTTTGATTTAGTCTCTGCAATCCCCAGCTTCAGCCTGTGTACCGTGGAAAAAAACTTCTGAAAAAGTAATGAAAATAAATATTTAATTGGGTTTTTCTTCTCTGGAAAGTCGCTGCTTTGGTGGCAGTTACGTGAAGGTGCCGAGAGTGAGCTGAAGGTCCCGGTGACTAACCTCTTGCAGCACCTTTTAGGAGGGTTGGGCGGCGCGTACCGTGTGTTGTGTGGTGGTTACGGTGCCGATGGCCACGATGCCTGAGCACGCTTCAATTATCCCCGTTTACTAGTGGGAAAACCGAGCACCTTCTGCTCCTCGTCGTAGCAGTGAATCATTCCACAGCCTGGCTCCTCCCTGTGCTGTCGCATCGCGCAGCCTGGATTTCGGGATCGCTGGGCTTGGGGTAGTAACGACGGTTTCTCGCTAGGAAATGCTTTTGTCAGCGCTGATTTCTGAGTCCTGTGTTGGAGCGGGATGCATCGGGGGCTGCTCCAGAGGTGGCTGTGTTTGGTGCATCAGTTAGCTGAGACGTGGGATTTAGAAGTTCTGATTTTTCTCCCTTGATTATATTTTTCAAGTGAACGCATGAGCAGAAAGCTGTATCTCAAGGGCTATTAAACAGCATTTCTCCAATCTGTGACTTCCCGGAGCTGTAATTCAAATGATGAATCCCACTTTGGGGGGACTAAAGGAAGCTTTTGCTGCTGGTCACAAACCCATTTCTCTAACTCTGATTTATGCAGAGCAATCCTAACAGCCTCTCTCTCCTCTTTGTGACTTACTCAGTTACCTGTTTGGCTTTTTGTGGAGTTTTTCTTGTTCTTGCCTCCTCGCTGTGGCTGCAGGAGCCGGCAGCAGCACAGTGCTTAACCTTCTAGTTCCAGCTTTTGATGGAAACCCATCACCTGAACCACCTGTGATCCGCGTGGTGCTCAGCAGCGGTGTGTTGGTCGAGAGAGATGTTCCTCAAGAGTCTTTCAGTTGGGAAGAGAGAAAAAGAGCAAATCTTGAACATGTTCTTGCTTTGCATTGGAAAGCAGAGCAGCAGCCAGCAGTTCGTTGCTCAGACGGGTGTCCAGAGGAAGCAGGATGCTCTGCAGGTCCCTCTGGCTGCTGAGAAAAGAGGGCAAACGCAGACGCTGCTTGAGAACGATCTTTAGAAAAATGAATCAGTTCTTTCTCCAGGAAATGATGGTCGTCGTTTTCTAGGTACAGTGGATGTCTGATAAATTGTTCCGGACTTTTATTGGAGCTGTGATGCTCCTGCAGACGGCGCTGGAGGGAGTTGGGGTGTGTTCGGTGCCGGTACCCGCGTTGCTGTCCGCAGAGCTCCGTGAAGGCAGTGGTGTTGGCTTTCATCCCAGAGGGAGTCCGATGCGTTGGGTTAAATTCATCTTTGTGGGCTGAACTCGCGGTTGTTTCGGGGGGAGCAGAGAGCAGCCAGCACCCGGCGCTGGGTCGTGTGTGGGTGACGGTGGAGCCCGGTGCTGCGGCGCAGGGAAGCGTTCAAATTGGGTCTGCGTGGGGAGGGTCGGATGCAGACAGAGCATCTTTCTCACGGATGCCTGTAGAGCTCTGGCAGGGGTTGTTCTGTTTGGGGTCAGATCCTCGCTGCCTGTTTCTTGGGCTGTGGGGCTGCTCTGGGCTGGTGGAGGACAGATAATGGGGAATACTGGGAATGACTTGGTGGCAATACCAGTAAATGGCGCTTTGTCTCTCTAGCCCTTACCCGGCGGGGCAGCGACTAAGAGCAGGCTCGAGTTCAGGTTTTTTAGGACTTGTGGGTGACGCTTTGGATAGGGTTGCATAAATATTTATTTTTCATTGGGGAAAGCCTGTCACAGCATCTGAAACAGCAGAAAAAACATGTGAAGTTTGTGAATGTGAACTGACGTTAAAAACTTGTCTGCTTCCCTACAGCCTGACGTGAAATTGAGGTTAGAGTCTGAGCAAGGGGAAGGGGCCCCGTTCAGAGCTGATCTCTGATATAAAAGTCTAACGGACCGGTGTGGGGGCTGGGGAAAAGGCTTTTGTACTGCCTTACACCAGCGTCTGTAAGCAGCTCCGGTTCAGAGCTGTGGTTCTACTCTTGTTCATGCTGACACCGGACAAAAAATGACCGTATAGCCGAGATTAAACTGCAGCAATGGCAAACGTAGACTCCCTTAAAGAGATTGTAAAGATCTTCCTCACAGACGTGTTTTTCTTCCTGAAAGATTTTGCTTTTCATTACTCGGTAACACGGGTTTCCCCCCTCCTTTGTTCTCTCCTCCAGCACATATTCGGGTTGCACTAGCTCGGCACCAGCGCTGCGCTAGGCTTCCAGCTGAGGGAAAAATGTTTTCCTTGCTACACTGGCATTACCCCAACAGATTTTTCCACGGAGCGTGTTTTGGGCACACCCTGGACACGAGGGTGCGTTTTGCAAGTGTCTGGTTTCAGCGGCTTTGGAGAGCTGGGTGGCTTTGCTGGGCTGCCCTCGGGTAAAAGCCTTTAGGGAGAAAAGAACTTTAACAAACTGACTTTGGTTTTACTTGGGGGAGTTCTGAATGAAAGGAAGGACTTAAAAATACAGACAGCTGAGGGACTGGGTATTGACTAGTAATTCAGCCAGGAACTGGAAAGAGAAACTGGAATTGCAGCTGAGGATGGAGGAGTTGCCTTTCGCGTCTCTGGAGCGGGATGGGAGCTGGGGCGGGATGGGAACTGGGGACGGTTCAGTTCTCCGCTGGCCTGGAGTTGTCTCTGACATCCTCTGGTTGTGGCTTTCTGTGTTTGAAAGGCTCGCTGATGTTCCTAATGAAATGGTTTGCTTAAGTAACACCCAGCTCTTTTTTTTTCTCTCCTTTCCCCCCACCCTCTGACCTTTTCTGCGCTGGGGTTACCTTCTGGAATGTCTGCTCCAGCTTTGACCTCGGCGCTGAAGGAGCTATTTATGGGGAGGGTACCTGGCACGGGCGCCCCGAGGTACGGGTTTGCTTAGCGGCGCCTGGGATTTCGTTTGGTGCTGATGCGGTGCAGTTCAGGGGGGGTACTTTGGAGAAAGAGGATATTTAAATAGGGGCTGTTGAGAGCTTAAATTCACAGGTTTTGTTATGAGTAGGGGGTATCTCAAAAATTTTTCTGCAGATTGCTCATGTTGACTGTGGCTTTCCTATCCCCAAAACCAGGCTCAGCTTTAGGTCCCAGAACACGCTTGTGTCGGTGTCGGTGGCCGGTGGTTGTACCGGGGCAGGGAGGTCGTGGCGGGGATGTATTTAAAGCTCTTCTCCTGCGAGCCGTCAGGTTAGGGGAGGTGAGCAGCCTGGCACCTTCACCCCGGTGCTCGTACGCAACCGTGATCTGAACTGCGAAACGAGATGTTCCCTGCGATAGCGGTGGCAGGGTTCGGCTGGCACATCTCGTGACGCTTCTGCTTCTGAAGCAGATTAATTTGTGCTGCCTTATGAATGAGCAGGAGCGTGTTCTTTCCTAAAGCGTTTCATTCTCAGAGATATTTAGCCCATTTTAAAGAGTTAGAGCTCCCTGTTAAATACATGCTTCCTTACTGCGTGGAACACAGGATTTGAGTCGTCCCTCTCTTACGCCGTGGAAGGAAGGGGTCGTTTTGGACACGCAGCTGCAGACCTGGCTGCGTTTGCAGGTGTCTCCTCGCAGCGCTGTACAGCACCAAGCTCGTCAGATCGTTTTGAGTGTCGTTTCCCTGCTTAAAAAGTGCCTCACAACGGGGTGGATTTGTGAAATGCGACTTCATTTGGCTGCTTGCTCCATAAAATATTCAGGAACTTAAAGCAATGCAAAAAAAAAAAATAATACACCTCCCGCTAGAGTGGTGATTTATTTTTTTTTATTAGGCTCAAAATATTTGGTCATCAGATGACCAAAAGAGCAAAATAAAGAGGGGTAAGGTACTCCCGCAGCAGAGCTTTAGGCTTTTGGATTTGTGACATTTTGGTGGTTTCCATAGTAACACGTAACGATGTTGTAAGAAATGTTGCAGGGATTTTATTTGGATGAAGGAGGACTTTATTAAAGGAAGGCAGTGTGGATCGGAGGGAAGTGTGACTGTATTTACTGTTAGAGCAGAACAATGGACGGTAGGTAGAGGAAGGCGATTTGATGTGTTGTCTGGAGCGAGCAGCCGGCTGTAGATTGAGCTTGTCTTGGCCAGCAAACAGAAAGTAAGAGAAATTGGGTCATCTTGGGAATGTTTGCCGCAAAGTCTTTGCTCTGATACTCCAGGTAAAGCTTTGGAAATACTCTGCTGTCACTCATTCTCCGGGTCCAGGTGGAAAATACTTTTTCTCAGGAGTACTTTTAATCCAACCCTGCGTGCAGCTGGAGCTCATCTTGTTCTCCGGTATTTGGTTAAATGGTTGGAGCTGTTGCCCCGGTTGGGTTCACGGGGGTCTCGGTAAGCTTAGCTGAATTACAAATTGGATGTCTCCTGATGGGGCTTCAGGGGCAATCTGCATTTAGGGAATTCCCAGCGGCTCCTGCTTCGTGACCGACAGGGAGCCTTTGCTGTTTCAGGGCTGGTGAGGTCCCACTGCGTTATCAAACACAATCCACCCTGCAGGAAGGAGCAGAGGGGTTTTATGTAGCTGCAACAGGCAGAAATCACCAAAAAAAAAAAAGGTTTCTTGGGGAAAAAGGGTTTGGAGAGGGATGTTTGTGTGGGTGTATATAAGTGGGTGTAAGTTTGAGTGGTGGGTCAGCAGCCATCCGCCTAAACGCGTATTTCCACCCAGTTGGGTGGCAGCGGCAGCGGAGGGCAGCAGAAGGCGATGTGGTTTGGGTGACCCTGCAGTTCAGTCGCTTGTAGGAACCCAGCGAGAAATTCCTGCTTTCCAGAGGAGCTGAAACTCTTCATCAGGGAGTGTAGTGAGAGGACAAGGGGTAATGGGGAGATTTAGACTAGACATCAGGAAGAAATTTTTCCCTGTGCGGGGGGTGGGGCAGTGGCCCAGGGTGCCCAGAGAAGCTGTGGGTGCCACATCCCTGGAGGGGTTCAAGGCCAGGCTGGATGAGGCTTTGGGCAACCTGGGCTAGTGGGAGGTGTCCCTGCCCATGGCAGGGGGTGGCACTGGGTGGGCTTTGAGGTCCCTTCCAACCCAAACCCTTCTGTGAGTCTATGAAACATCAGCACACGAATATCTCACTTCTGTGTGTCTCATCTGTGGTTTTCTGTTGTCACATTAGATATTTAATGTTATTAAGTTAGGTATGAAGTCTTCTGAGCTGTGAGCGGGACGCTGCCGTGCGCCGGTCCCTGCGGAGGTTGGTGCTCTCTGGATGCTGACGGCCAGCTGGGGGTTACGCGCGGTGCCTTGCCGGGCTCTGCACGCCCGCTTTCTGATTTTTCCGTGTTGCAATTGCAAAGCTTGTGTGTAGTGATGGCTGGTTTTGCCCTGCCCTTCTCTTCTGTCTGCGTGAGCAGCTGGGTGGTAGTTACCACTTTTCTTCTGCCTGTTTAGCATTGGAGGGGACACCTCCTTTTAACGCAGCAGCACTCGCTCCTGCTTCGTTCCTGGGCCTCTGGACGTTGCAGATGCTGCTCCTCCTGCACGGGGCGATCTGCCGGGACGAGCGCTTTCCCTCCTAGGAGCCGATGTGCCCGTGGAAGTCAGTTCTCACTGCGTTACGCCAAATAAAGATAACATTGCATTGCAGGAACAGATATCGGATTATAAATACACTCAGGGCTTTGCCCCCTGGCTGCTGCTTGCTTCTGCATTCCAGGTGCCCAAAGCACAGCGACCTTGCAGATGCTTGAGGAGGAGATTTGATGTGTTCAGAGGTGGGTGCGGCAGCCGCTGGTGGCCCGTGCGTGCTTCCCTTGCACCTCTGCGAAGGGACGACCCGCCAGCTCTGCGGCTGAGCTCCGTGCGTGGTGTTCCCCCGTCTCTGCCCGTTGCCATCGATGTCCCACCCTGGGTGCTGCGGGTGTCAGCACGGGGGAAAGCAGTGTCCCCCCTCTGTGTCCACCCATGGATGGGGCAGGGGGCTGATGCAGAGGTGACGGGTGGCTTTGAAGGTCCTTTGGTGCTCCGCGTGGCTTTGGCAGCTTCTGGCAAAATTTAATTCCTGTGGTCCCCAGTGCTGGTCCGGGCGGGTTGATGTGGAGGGGTAACAGCTCTCTGTGCCCCTCCTGGCTTTTTGCTCTGCTGGAGGCTCATATCCCAGTGGCCAAGGGGCGAATATTTCTGTTCACAGCTATTACCAATCCCGGGCTGGGACAGTAGCATGAATAAAAGTTGCACCAGCTAAATCTGCCTATTTTTGTGTGAATCGGAGCCCTTCTCCATGTGACTTCGGCTATTCCAGTGCTGGCTATTTGGAAAGAACGAGACAATTAGCCTTCTGTGGGTCTGCATTTTGAATGCAGAACACTTGCAGGGCTCTTGCTCCATGCATGCAACATTTTGTGGTATTGCCTTTTTGCTGTCTCGGGCTAAAACAAGAAAATTATTCTCTCTCTGCTCCTTCTATGTTGTAGGTAGCTCTTCTGCCATTTGCAGAAATTTCTGAAAGTCCAAGGGAAGATGCTGTTTATACTGAGGCAACAGAAAATAATTTGAAGAAACAATCACATCGGGAAATCTTTCAAGGCATTAACCACTTTTCCTGTGTCAAGGCAGATTAAATTGATACAGATTAATTTTCAAGTGTTTTTCATCATAATATCCACACCTGAGTGTCATCTAATTACTTCTCCCAGGTTCGTTGTTCACATGCTGGTGAAAGCCTTATCGTTTGAAGGAAAATAAATCTGAGAAGTAGCCAGCCACTTAGAGAAAATTCTTCAGTGTGATGATTCACATTGTGCCTAAAGACAGCTTTCCAGCCCTACCACCCCCCTCTCCCTGCCTGTGGAAATGGGCAAGAAGCCCAAAACAACTGGACTCTTGGTTATTTAAACCTATTTTTGATAAGTGATGCTCATAGAGAACCTCACCTGAAGGCTCTGACCGACATCGTCGTGTGTATGAGACCTTAAACTGCCGTATGAACTGGGTAACTTCGGCTTGTTGTTGTTTTTTTTTTCTCCAGCTGCTTTTTTATGAACATGAGCCGTTCTTTGAATTCTTCCTCACAGGCTGAAATCACATCTGTCTCCAGTTAGAGCGGCTCTGGACGCGTTCGCTCTTTGTGTGAATCTCAGACTTGTCCCGCGTGCCCTGGTGCCCCTCCTCTCCCTCCTGCACGCGTTCCCCTCCTGCGTGAACAGCCGTGTCCTTTTGATACAAGGAGTTCTCGTTATTTTTGCAGCTAACTCTCCTGTGCGCGGGCTGCTGAGGTAGTATTTATTTTCAAAATAGTATCCCCCGGAGGGAGAAAGATTTCCTAACCCTTCCTAGTTGTCATGGCACAGGTCTGCCTTGCCCCCCTTTCCCTGCCGTTTCCAGGCATCCTTGGGTGATGTCAAACGCTGAAACCCAAGCCCTCCTCGGCTGGGTACAGGTAAGCCCTGGTCAGATTAACTGCTCCGCAAGCCGAGGTGCGTCTTCCACCTCTGGCTTCCTGTGCTCGAGCCGGTCAACCTGTGTGCTCAGACAGGGCACTCTAACGGGATAAATTAAAGGAAAAAAAGTGACTTGATGAAGCCTTTTGGTGGCTTTAGGAAGAACTGGTGAAAATTATCGGCTGTGTTTACGTGAATTCTGTCTGTGCATATGAATTTTCCCCCCGTGTATGAATTTCTTTCCCTATGGGCAAGAGTTGCACGTTTGCCGCCTCCTCTGCTTTGTGTCCTTTGGTCATTTCTGCAGCAGAGCTGCTTCTGGACCAGGATTTGCCCAACGCTCGGGGCAGCGATTGGGGTGCACTGGAGTTGCCTTGCACCCGCTTTGTTCCTTCCTTTCTCCATCCTTCCCACGACTGAAAAAGATCTGGAAACTCCTTGGTCCTCAGCGATGCAACTCTTGGAGAGGATAAGTTGCGTAGAAAATTTTGTGGGTTTTTTTTCTTCATTGTTGTCGTGTCTCTGAAGGCTTCGGTGGTAAATTCCCGGCAGCTTTTAGCTGCGATGCTTGGAGCGAGCGATGGCAGCAAGACTTCAGCATCGGGGAGGTGACCTCGGCGCTCTCCTGGCAGTCACAAAGCCATCCCCGCTAACGAGAGAACGTTGCTGGAGCCGAGCGTCACTCCGTGGGTCTGCCGTAGGAATCCTCACTTTATTGTTTTGCTCTGATGCTGCGGCGTTCCTCAAAATCTTTTTTCATCTCCTTCTTCTCTGCTTGTTAACAGCCATCTGCACCCAGAGCACTTGGCTCCTTGCGTGTTGGCCGTATAGAGCTGAAATTCTCCCTCTCCTTTTGGAGCTTTCTAGGAGGACTTTTTAAATTTTTTTTTCTCTCTGATGTAGGTGTTTGAATTGCTCAACTAGTCAAACTAGCACATAAAGTAATCTTCCTGTTCTTGCTGTAGTAGTCTTACTGGAAAAATATTTGTTTTCACTTAAATTTATTAGACCTGGGAGAAAACTGTGTCATCTTCCTTCCAGCTCGAGAGACTGAAAACAACATTTCCAAGAATAGATATCTGGAGAAGCTTTTTCTCCCATAATTTTTATTTTTTTTTCCTCTGGTCCTATAGCGGTTGAGTGGAGTTTGGAAGTGAGCTGGATGCTTAGTGCCCAGCGACTGGGGATTTGGGTTGGATGAGAAATTCTGGGATGTGCGTGCGTGTGTCCCTGCTGCCCTTGAGAACCGCTGACCTGATACAAATGGGAGTATTAATGGCAGTAACGGAGCTCTCCTGCCTTTCACTTCATTTCTGAGAGTAACTTGTCCAAAAGCATCTTGCTTTATTTGTTTAGCTGATGCTTGGCAAGATAAAGGAGGTTCTGAGAATTTGTGATTATCTGCTTAACTGTGGCTTATGCTCTTGGCCCTTACAATGCAGTGGAGCAAATAGGCGGCACCCCTCCTCCTCCTCTCCACCACCTGGCCTCCTCAAGGATTTATCATCTACGTTCTACCTCTGATCAGGTTTTGACACACATCAGGGCAGAGAGCTGAACAGAAATGTCTTGGAAAATGTTAAAAAAAGGCAAAAATCTCACTGATACACCCCTCTTTTAATAATTTTAATTGCCTGTTCGCTTAGTGCTGGCTAACGTCACTTTTAAAGTCCTGGCATTTATTGCAAGAGATCGTACGATAATTTCAGAGGGACATTTTCCCTTTGTACCAAGGTCTGTCAGGTTGGGTTTTTTTTAGGTTAAAACCTCCCATGGTCTCTAGTACTCGCCGTGAACCTCCTCGCCCTTTGAGCGAGATGAGAGCGCTGGAGCACAATGCCTGCGTTATGGTTCTGCTTCTTACCGCAGCTCCTTCCAGCTATGCTAATGAAAAAAATTTGTCATATCTCTTCCAAAGCTGGGAATCCTCTAGGTCTGGGGAAGTGAAAATAGTTTGGCTACTCAGCCCGCTTGGCCCTTTGGACCCGTTGAGGCGATGGAGTAATCGACTCGCAGCGATGGCTCTTTGTTTCCGATACAATTACTTTTGTGTTGGCTTGTGTTGCGAAATGCTTGGCTTCAAAGTTTTTGAATGCATTTGAAAACGCACCATGTGTGTTATGCTTTCTTCTGACATGTGCAAATATCGTTGACGTGAGTCAGAAGACGAGCGTTGTCCTACAGCAGCAAAGTCTCCAGTCCGACCTCGTGTAATTCGCCGTCATGGTGGATGGTCTCGTTGCTCTTGTGATGGCGCATCTTGGGTCGTTGAGTCTGTGGTCGGCTTGACAACGTCGTTTTAGAAATCTCAGTAGGTTGAGAAGCTGTGTTCTGGTCTTTGCTTTGGGTGAACCTTTTGAAATTTTATCAAGCATTGAGGTCTGGAAGATGACACAGCACCACAGACTATTTCCGTTTGCTGCCTTTGCTCGTGGGTTGCTTGACTGAAGGTTGCCCCAGCCCGGGTTTTTCTGGCTCTTGTCCTGGTTTCTAGGCATTCGAATGTGATGTGCGTTGCTTTTGCTTGTAAATAAAAAAAAAAATTAAGAAAATCTTGTATTTTCTTCTATAGAAAAGCATAACTCCTGGCAAGCAGTGACTATAAGGTGGGTAATGCTCCATTTGCTCCTCGTCCCTCTCCCCCAAAAGAGTAAGAAGACCCCGACATGAACGCGTCTTTCACAAAAGCCTCCCGAGGAGATTGATCTCGTTGGTTTTTTTGAGAAACTGAGGAGAGTTGGGGTAACGATGGAAGTTCTGCCTCTTGTACGAGATCTTTCAATGCTGCCAATCAAAACATCTTCTAAAAATATCCCATCTTCTAGAAGAATCTATTCTTGCAAATCGGAGCTCGATATTAAATAACATACTGTCGATTGCAAAAGATCCAAATTAAAGAAACACAGACCAAGCTTCGTCTCTTTTCTCCCTTTCCAGCTCTTTATTCAATTGCTGGATATTGTTGCAGGCTTCGCACAGGATGCAAATAAAATTAGTCTGAGCAAGAGATCTTTCCAAAAATGTGGTGCTTGAACTGCAGGGGAGTTTGCTCAGAAGGTGGAAGCTGGCTTGCTTTTCTCTACAGAGACTTTTTTAAATTTTTTTTTTTCTATTTCGTGCCTGGTGTCTTGGCATGAAGTAAACATTATCTAGTCCTTTTCAAAAGTCCTGAAGTAGAGAGTGTGTCTTGGCTGAACCCGATTGTAAGGGCTGGGGAAAATCTGTCCAAGAAAAATAATTTTCTGGTGGGGCAGCCAACGGCGTGTGTGACATGAACCACTTTTGGAGGGAGGGGGGTGGTACGAACAGAGTGGTTTGATTTGGCTCCGGGAAATACGGGTGAAACGGGAGGAGACGGTTAGGATACAGCCATCTCTTTTAGCCTAAAATAATTCAGTTCTTGGTGTTTTCTCACCAGTTCTCGTTCCTGTCTCTTTCCACTTTGTATTTTCTAATCTTCTGCTGATCTTGCAGAAGAGCATCTCCCTTTCCAGGAGCCGGGTACCTGCTGGGTCTGGCGATGGGATCATCGCTCCCATGGCGACACAGGCGCCTGCCCACGAGGGACTGCATCGCCCCGCGCTCCGACAGGGAAATACATCTCCTTGAGCTGCCGGTGGTGGGCTCCTGAGGCCGGGAAGACTTGATGAGGTTCTTCCTTTGCAGAGGTGCAGTTCGTAGGGCTTTGTTTAGGGAGGGAGAAGAGCTGAAAAATGTGCTCACGGTGACAAGGGGACATTTCCCCATCGGCTGCTGGCTGTCCTCTCCCCAGGCGGTGTGGCGTTGGGGTCAGCTTCTCCAGCTTGTCCGCGGTTGCCTCTTCTCCCCGTCCAGCCCCTTGCTCCCAGCGTTGTGGTTTGGGGACTCCCCCGTTTGCATTAACAACAGGGAGGAGCGGCGGAGCAGTGGAAACCTGCCACGTCTGCTCGTTACAGACCCGCATTGTCCTTGACGAGGAAAGAGCCTTCCAGTAACTCACCTTGCCAGCAAGAAAGAGGATTTTTATTTTTTTTTCCCCTCCCTTAGGAGCAGCTGAGTTGTTTGGAATCAGTGCAACGTTCAGTGACACCAAAGGAGAATATATTTTCGTGGATAAGAAATGCTGCTTAATTGCTCACGACGGCAGTTTATCCTTTCAGTCTATGGAATCTCAGTTTATGTGAAAACCGTAAATGCGGCTGTGAACTCATTATTTTGATTTCTTGCTCGCTGGCTTGACAGAATAGAAAGCATCTTGCTTTTGCGGAATTAAATGATGAATCTTTCTGTATCTAAATGAGATTCAATTAATATTGCATTCTGTGTTTTTATAAAGAATCAGACTCGTTCTGGTCTTTTGCAAGATTGTGTTCATCGTTAGCAAATTAACGAGTTGCAGTACCGTGGCCACGTCAAGGTGTGCAGACAGGCCAAGGAAAGCTGAGGTGTGCTGAAGGATGAATTCACGTAGCTCCGGGATCACACACAGGCTGCGGAGACCCCCAGTCCCAGAAATAAATGCGATTGCCGGTACGTTCACCAAACAGCAGCTGAATCCAACTGTTCTGCAGTAAAAATGGTCGTGTTTTCTCTCTCGCATGGTGACGTACGATCCTTTTTTAGCTGTTTGTGGGTTTTTAAACTATAGGGAATTGTGAATAACTCATTTATAGTGAGCTGTGAGAGCCTTGAACGATGTCTGAGCGCTTTGGGGGGTGTGTGTAACCACAGTGTGTGTGGTATACAAGAAACTTTTTTTTAGAGACATTTGCATCTTCACTCCCATCCCAGCGGTTTGCTTTTAAGGCCCTTGCTGGGATCTCTGTCGTTACAGAGAAATGGTTGAAGTTCGTTGGGTACAAGGAGGAAATCTGAAGTCTCTTTTTCGATGTCATGAGGATGTAGTTTTATTAAAGCAGGTTTTGGGAAGAGAGGGAAGTGAGGTATGGGTTTTTTTGCGTTGTGAGAATTTGAATTTGAAATCTCCACGCGTGTGACAAGTTGCTCGTGGTTCAGCCAAGTCACCCCAAGTGCCACCTGCTTTGTTTCTCCAAATGCAGAGCTCCGCCGGGCGCTTTCCCCGGTCGTTGTGTTGCACAGAGGGAGTTGGGCTGGACCTCATAACTGTTCCTCTGTCTGCTCTTGTGCACTTTAAAGAGAAAGCACAAAAACTACGTAGGAGGATCTGCTCCTTGTGGCAGGTTTCACTCGTGTGGGTTAGAGGTTGTTTTACATTTTGGAACGTGAGGTTTAACGTCTCTTCTAAAACTTGGTGTAACTTCACGTGGGTGACAGTACGCAAAACACTTACCCACGGCTGAACGATTGGTTTGCTGGTAGCCCACTAGAGTTCAATGGTCTCTGGTGTCTTGGGTGTTCCTCATTTGTAGCTCGGAGTTTTTGGAAATCCATTGAGGCTTCTCGCAGTTGTTGCTCCCCCGTCGCCTGTCTGATAAGCGCCGCCGTCAGAGCTGGCACCGTGTAAAACGCGCGCCCGCCGCAGCTCGTTCTGCCTCGCCGTCCCAGCCGAGCCGCCTCCGTCGCTCAAAAATGGACTTTGCAGTATTTTATTTTTTCCCTTAGAGAAATGAGGGGAAACATGCTGCTCTGGGAGGTGGAATTTATCTATGGCATGTAGCTAAACATCCTGGTGTTGCTCTTGCCCGGTGAAGCCAAAGCATCTCCGCTCAATTTACATCGGGGAGAGAAGGAGCCGGCAACCGTTTGGAGCAAAGAGAACCAAGCACCTGGAGCCTCGACCGTGGCGTTGTCATCTCCCCTTGGCCTCGTGAAACTTCAAGGTTCGTTGGGTGACTGTGCCCGCCTCCGCTGTCCTCAGCCTGAGCTTTTCCAGTCCTAACAGGTGTCTCCCTGGAAAGATGTGCCGGTATTTTCTGTGTGCTGGTGGAGAACAGTGTTCCTTTGTTGCTGTTTGGAGAGAGAAGGGAAGCCAGCCAAGTTCAGTGCTGCTTCATGGCAGGACATATCTCACTGCTTTGAAGTTGGATACTTGTTAAAATAAGATCATCTGAAATTCTTTATTGCAGTCACTGAAGTATGTTCCTGTTAGTAACACTTTATTCTACTAAAATTTCTTCTGCTAAAGTTCTGCCCCTTTGTTGGGCATCTCGACATCTTCTCTGATGTTTGAGAAAGAATTCGTTCTCCATCCTTTTGGGTGATGTATAACACACCCCAAAGTTCATGTATCTAGTCCTCCTCTTGGTCTCAGGTGCCATCCCTGCCAAAAACCCGTGATCCAATGCTGGGTAAACTGGACGTCTCTCTCATTCCTGGGAAAATCAAAGAGATGTCCAGAGACAATGATCTCGATGCAAAGAAATATCACCTGTCCAAATCGGAGCGGTGTTTTCTGGAGGGCATTCCCAGGTGATGATTTACCCGTTCCTTTGCCCGGGAGTCTCTGGGTGCAGCTGGTAGTTGAGGAGCACCAGGGTGTTTCTGCACGTGGGAGCTTGTGGGGGAAAGGTGTCGGTGGTTTTGTGAAGTTTTTTATTACAGATCCTTGGGAGGTGTAACAAAACGTCGTCTCCCTTACAGCAGCGGGGTTTCCACCTGGGGGTTTGTATCCTCTCCATCTCCCTTTTTTTCACTGCGGAGGTGGGAGGTACGTGGCGTGTGGGGCTGCCGGAGTTCAACAGCGAAGAATTCAGTTTAACAAAGCCTCGAGACCCAGAGCGCCCAACAATTCCCAGCACAGGTAAAGCTCCCTTCGCCCAACGCTAGATCTCTGCATCTGCCTCGGGTCTGGCTTCCCTCCTGCTGCGGGACGAGGAGCGGCACCTGGGGAAAGGTACCGAGGGCTCCTCGGGTGTCAGACCCCGTACAGCGGAGCACGCCGGATTCCCTTGGTTTGCACTCTCGCCGTCCGCGTTCTCAGACTGCTTGGTCGCTGCAACAGCTTTGGTGCACGTATGAAATTCTTGTCAGGTTTTGGCTTGTGTCCTTCCTTTGCAGGAGTGATAGCTTTCTTGTGCGCTGCAGAACAAATGTACCGAAAGACGCCGCTTTGAGCCTGCGTTGGAAAGAAAAGCCTGTGGAGGAGAGGAGGGAGTTAATACGCTGTTTGATCAGATGTTGGCTTCCTTCCCGACCTCGGGGCTGGGACCCTTGGAGCCCTGTTGCGTCAGAAGAACAGAGCAGGGAGGGTTTAACCCAGCCGCGAGCCCGTCCCGGTGCTGCTCTGATCCTCTGGTGGTCGCGCTGCACGGCGAGCTTCAAATAGCTGGTGCTCATTTCTGAGAATGTCATGAACTCCGTGGTTTGTGTTCCTTTAGGAAAACCTCCCAAGTGAGTCTTAAATCATGTGTATACGGCTAATTTAAAACACCCCTTCGGCTTGCCAGCGGGTCCTTCCTCTGAGGCAGAGCGTGCTCAGGCATCCAGCGTGGATTTCTCTTCTGCAGGAAGTTTGAAGCACGTGATTTGGGCGCTGAGGTTGGGAAGATGGTTTCTTACGGTCGAAGGTGCTTGTGATCGTTCTTGAAATTGCTTCTGTTTCCTGCTCACGTCTTGCCAAATATCCTAAAGCTGTATGTTCACCTTCTTTCCCAGCAGTACTGGGAGCTGTTGGGTGGAGCCAGTCCCCTGCTCTGTTCCCGGTACTCTGGAAGAAAAGATGAAAAGCTTTCTCGGGTACTTTTGAATTTCCTTATTGGACGGTTGAGAATCCATATGGGAGGGAGACTTCATGATATTCACGTTCTTGCTGCATGGGGAAGATTTTACGTGACAGCTCTTCCCCTCTTCAACACCCAAGAGTCCGTATGGAGCTGTGTCGTGGAGAATTGTCCTTAAAGACCGTCCTGAGCACTTGGCTGCTCAGACCTTTGGGTCTGTGTCTTGCACAGTGAGGTGTATGTGAGGATGTGTAAATTCTTCGCTGGTACACACCCTTTCCTCCTCCTCAGGAAGGTTAGTGTTAATGTCTGGGTAACTCTGGCCGCTGTGGTTTATGGCCTCAGCAGCTGCTTGTTTTTGTTGTGATGGCAGAGCCTTGAACATCATCTTGTTCTCATTAGGTGAGGGATGGCTCCCTCTCTCAGTAGTAAAGCCTTGAATCATGATTCAAACATGTGAAATATTTGTGCTGAGATAACTGGGAATGTAAGTCGCAGCCGGGCAGCTGCTCGGCAGAGGCTGCGTGTGCTCTTGCCCTGTTGGGATAAGGTCTTGGCGTTGCTTTGGGATGGGAGGGTGCCAGAGACAGGTACTGTACGTCGCGTAACGCAAGTCCTGCTCTGCCTGAGAGGGGAATTTGCTGAAAGCTGGCACGGGGATGTGCAGATATTGCTGTTTTCTAATGTTAAATATAATCCTTCTCTTGAACAGATTAATAAATAAAACCATTGGGCAACTGCACGCAGCTGCCGCTTGTCCTCCTGGCACAGATAAATCCTAATGGTGGATTTTGACCTCTGGGATTCCGAGAAAACTGCTCGGCTTCTGCGGGAGACGCGCTGCGGTTGTTTCGGTGCCTGCGGTGCGCCCGTCGCAGGGCTTGCCTGGCCCTGGCCGGGGTGGGGCTGCTTTGCTGGGCATTGTCTGGCGCTTGGCTTGTTTGGGGACCGGGAGAATGTTCAGAAAGTTCTGCAAAATCAGCTTGTCACCTCAGATCGGCCTTCTGTTTTCTGTGTTGTGATATTTTAAGTTGAAACTTAGGCGACTTGTTATTTTAGATATAATTACAAGCTCCAGCAGAGCTAGGATGTCTTTATATATATATAAAATATATATATATCTATCTTCCATACATATTAAATATATCTGAGAAGACGTAAAAAAAAAAAAGGGTAGGAGAGGTAGTTGATGTTCCTCCCTGTTGGAACAGATAGTTCGAATTAAGGCAGACTCTAGAGTTCACTGAGTTTCCTCTTCAAGGTCACATTTTTCTATTCTGAATTTTTTTTCAGTTAGCGCTGGGGAGGTGTTCCAGGATTTCCTCGTCTCATGCAGCGCGTCGCTCCTTGTGTTCGCGCTCTGACCGTTGTACTCTTAGACCGAGGGTAGTTCTGGGTTTGACCGTCTGTTATTTGGAGAGCTGTGGGTGCCAGGCATGCTGCAGGGTGTGTTCAGCGTGTCGGTCTGCAGCGGATCCCGGCGCTCCGGCCGGACCTGCCCACGCGTACCTGCCTTTCCCTGGTGCTGCTGGCCCCGGCACGGCGGTTCCCACCTGCGCTCCCAGCCTCCAGCAGTGAAATTTGGAGTGCAGCTCCTCCCCGACTGCTCCCTTGCTTCTCCAGCTGGTCATCATTAGTCAGCAAACATTTTATTTTTTTTTTTTCGTGCTCCCTTCTCTGCAGCGAGTTGCTCCGAGCTGTGCCGCTCGCAGCGGGAGTTTTCCCAGCGAGGCTGTGGTTGCAGTTAAGGCTGGGCTCTGCCCTGCTGCGCCCGATAAGGATGGAGCAAACCCAGGGGGAACGTGTGCGGTGGGGCAGAGTGATTGCCAGACTGCCCCTTTGGTAAAGAAACTCCTTTTGTACTTCATTTTAAAAAGGGAGGGACAGGATGCAGAATTCCCCTGCTATATAGCAGCAAAAGTACCGATTCTTCTTTTTTTGCCCCTGAAGTTGCAGTCCCCTCCTGCCTCTTGCATTTATGTCAGAAACAACCTGTTTGTTCCAGCTGAGGAGTGCATCCCTCCTGGTGTTTTCTGCCCTCTCTCTCGGTACCCTGGGATGGCGTTGGTTCTTTACTCCCCAAAATGCACAGGAAAGCAGGAGGGACGGAGCGTTGCTGCACGCGCAGCCTCAGCCCGGCGGATGTTGGGAGGATGCTCTCGAGTGCCGCCACTGGGAGCAGCAGCCCAGTGTCCTGAGACCGGACACGTCGTGGTGACAAGGATGCTGTTCCCAACTCCAGCCGGGCTGGTTTTCATTAAGGGTAAGAAAAATGTCAAGTCCTAGGAATCCCGTAGAGGCTTTTGATACGTGAGTGCTCAGCGATGTACTGCGAGATCTGGAGGTAAATAAACTTTTGATTAAAGAATAAACCCTGTTCCAGAAGCCCCTGCACAGTGCTTGGAGGCTTTTTCAGGTACAAGGACGGGTATTCTGCTGAACAAAACCACCTTGCTGTAGCTCTCCAAGCTGCCGGGCTTTCTGTTGAAGCTCGTAAGCTTCTCCGAGTGCTGCTTGTCTGAACCTCGTTTTGGAACTTACTCTACATAAACACTTACATCAATATTTAATGTTTGTATGTAGTATTTTGCTTAGACCTTCTAGAGCTTTTTTTTCTCTAAAGTTCCCCCTGGAAGGAGCGTGCTGTCTCACTGGGGACGTCAGAAAAACTTTATGGGCCATAAAGTTGGACTTTTTAAGCTCTGCGGGTATCCTGTGACCAAAGCTGCTTTTTTGCTGGTTTTTAAGGATAATCTTCAGCCGCGCAGGACCGGGGTTTGGTATTATTTCCTTTAGTTTCAGGGTTGGAACTTGGCTGTGTGGATTTCTGTCCCGTGTCTACAAAAAGCAGACACTTGTGTAGCTGTGCTCTGACAAGCAGAAAGACAAATTGGGAACGATCTGCCCTGGAGAGGATCCAAGCGTTTTAATTTGTGTGTATGTAATCCCAGTATCTCTCCTAGAGCCAAGTCTGCTCTCCTTCGACTTGACGATAATGCTTAGCACGTGTAGTGTTTTCGTCTTGAGAGCCCTCCACAAACACGAACTAACCTGGCAGCGGAGCTTTGAACTTTCTCGGAGCCGACGCTGACGGGGGTTGGAGAGCAGGCTGCTGTCTGGCTGCTCCGTGCGGGCTCTGTAGGGGTGGATGCGGTGGCTGGGACCGTGCTGAAGGATGGGCCGGCACTAAAAATAGCGGCTGGTTTTTCCTCCACTACCCAGAGGAACCCTCAAAGCGCTTTTGGATATGAATCACTTTACTGATGCGACCAGAAACCCAGCGACCACGTGGCAGCTTCGGCTTGGAGAGGAGCACCGAATGGGTTCTCCTGGCGAGAGGCTGTATGTTTTCACAGAGGTCGTAACCGGGCTGGTGGGGCTGGTGTCGCTTCTAGTAAAGTGATGAGGCCGCAACGGGCTCTTGCTCTGCTCAGGGACCGGGTCTGGCATGATGCCGTGTTCCAGAAGCCGTGAAGCTGTCCTGCCTTTGTTGCTGTACCGCTGGTAAATCAGCCGAAGGACTGAATTTGGTAAGCAGAACAGCTGAAGTAAACACACTCTGCAAGTACTTCTGTCGGGACGGCTGGAGGCCACCCCGCTGTTTGTGCGTGGGGGAGTGGGATAGCTTCGAGATGCTTTCGTTCCCAGGGACCAGAGGACGCGTTACAGGGCGCAAAGTCCTTGAGAACCGTTTCCAGCTTGCTCGGCGTGACGGTGAGGCTTTAACACCTTGATCCTTGTGCTTTTGCTGGTGGGTTATTGTTGCTTCCTTTCGTTCACGTAGCGGAACAGGTGGCCTTATTCTTCGGTGTCTTGGCAGATTTCCTCCGAAGCCTTATTTTAGAGAGTTGAAAGAGGAAGAGGGCACAGGGTGCTTTTTGAAGCTGTGTTCACCGAGGGCTGTGTTCCCACCAGTGCTGGGAGGTCTAGAATAGCTACTCCAGGATGCTTTGCTGTTTTGAAGCAGTTACAGTTTCCTGATCTTGAAGTGGGGGACGTTGTCCTATAAAAGAAGAATGTAACCAGGAGAAGCTTTGAATCGGTGAAAGAGGCATCCCAGGTTTTTATTCACTGCCCCGGGGTTTGCCCGCCGTGTCTCAAGGCACGCACAGGTTTTGCAGGAGCTTGTGGAGGCTTGGCGAGATGAAAACACACACGGTCAGCACTCTTCGTCTTCGCATAGTAGGTGGTTGAACAGAATTGCTGCATAATGAAATTTGGTGTTTATTAACCCTCTCCTCCCCCCACCTTTGTCCCACGTTCTGTACCTTTGGGTAAAGCCTGACCCAGCGTGTCTGGTGGGCAGATGTAGGGATGCTGTTCCGCTGCAATTAGAGGATGCTTTTTCTGGTTTGACGTGTGTTTTCTGTAATAACAGTTGAAAATGGGTGCAGCCTGTTCTTTTCCTGCTATGTGAAATCAATAGAGTGGCTTAATTTTTCTTGAAAATGCTCCGTTGTTATTAAAGACATTTTAAAAGGTTATTGGTTTTGTCGACGGAGCAGCAGAAAGGGAGACGGATGCTCATGAGAGGTTGTTCCTCTGTGTGTGCTTGGGGAAAAAATGAACACTGATTTTGTTGCAGGAAGAGTCCAGCCTGCTCTGTGTCACCTTTGTCACGCCGTGCCTCTGTTTCCATTAAGTGCAGGACAATCTGAGTAATCAGATTCTCCGGTGAATTGGAGCCGGGACACTTTCGGCTGTTTGTTCTTTTCTTGGTCTGTGATTCATCAGGTTTTGACTGGGACTTTGGGAGGATGACTGTAGCTGCGGTGAAGCTCCGGGATTGCTTATTAGGAGTAGCTGCAAGAAGAGACGCTTGTTCCAAGTCTGTTCCGCCTCCCTGTTTTCTAATTACGTATTTGAATTTCTCCCCGCTCACATCACCTGTAATAAATCAGACACCCCCAGGTTACATGACCCAGTCTGTGAAGAGGCTGATGAAGGTCTTTAAATGATCTTTCCAGTAAGATTTTAAGCAACCAGCTGCTGGAGGATCACTTTTAAGGACCCAGCTACATCTGAGCTCAGTTCTATTTCAAGTCGTTCAGCTTCGGGAGACCTGCGTGGAGCTGTCCTGGTAACACAGCCACCAGCCTGCTATAAATAACACACCGAGTTTCCTTATTGTCCTCTTAACAATACGTGAAGCAGGTGTACGCTCCACCTGGATCCCATCCCATTCCCAAAGGATTGCCAGCTCAGAGAGGAAGGTGGACGTTCTGACCATGCCCGGGTGTCTCTGGCTTTCAGGGTGGGTGTTCTGGTGGCAAACCTTCCTTGCTGCCGGGGCGGGGATGGTGAGCGATGCAGAGCTAAGCTGTCTTCTCTCGGAGGCTGCAGTCTCCACTTCTGCTCTCCACTGGCCGCTGAAAAGGGATGATGGAGTAGGAATTGAGGCAAGTAGTAAATCTACATAAGGAATGGCATCTTGCCCGCGAGCTTTTTTTCATTTCAGGCTTTTTTTGAAGAACGTGTCATGCATCGGATCTGATGCCTGTGCTTTCGGCTGGATCCTTGCCAGCTGGGTAACTTTTATTTTCTGTAAGTGCTCTTAGGCAACCCATAGTAACCAAAATTTGCTGAAGCTGCAGTTCTTGATCCGTGTCCAGCCGTCTTTCAGATTCTGATGTCGTTGGTGTGCACAGCAGTGGGCAGCTGAGAGGGCATCTCTGCAGCTCTTGGGGGAGAATTTAATGGAAACTAGAACGAGATCCTTGGATCAAAGCCTCCACGATGTTGCCGATTCCCCGAAATGATCCAAACCCTTGGCTCTGTCGCTCACCCTGTCAAAGTTAGCATGCCTGAATGTTTCAATACTCGTAGTACTTGCTGTGTACCCGTAGTTGGGACACATTGCTAGGAGCAAAAATATTTTCTGCCTGAATGCTCCCTGGATGAGCACGCGGTGTGTGCGAACGGTGCGTCTTGATCTCCAGCGGCTGGTCCTAGAAGAGCAGAGCAAGCCCGAGATGGATAGAGCGGTGCGACGCGTTGGGCAGCGGGACAGAAAAGCTGCTGGAAGGAGACAAAATGATACTGAGAGAACTGGCAGGAAAAGAAGGGAAGAAAGCTTGGGGAAATGGTGTCAAGAATAGTTATGTTTTTCTTCCCCTGTAGCCTTAGATCGTAAGGCCAGATGAGATCATTTCTAGAAGAGATCAGAGTAGGGGCTGGGTGGTTTAGCAGAGTAAATTCCTGTTTGCTTGAGCTGGAAAGGATTTTCCAAACCTCTCTTTACTCCTGGCTTGAAGGTGCTTAGTTTGACCTCGTGGCCATCAGTTCTTGTTCCTTCCCTTGCCTGTTGGGTTGGAAAGCTGTAGCAGATAGAAGTACTCGTGGATGTGATCTCGTTGCCTCTTGCCATCTGAAGAGAGCTCAGATTTGAGTACGAGGTGTGATGGCTTTTTAAGTCTGTTGTCATCGTGACTTGACTTCAAAGTTGTCTTGCTTGTGGATGGATCATCTCCCTGTTTATTTTTTTTTTTACACAGCTTCATAGTGGTGATTGAACTCCAACAGTGCCTTTCCTGGGTGATCAGAAAAGCATCCTTTCCCCCCAGCCCCTTAAAAAAATCAAAAAACCTGATACTGTAATTCTGGCCTGTATTCTTTTGTGCCTGCTAAATACGGTTGGAAGCGTTAAGCGTGTTTTCGTGCTTTCATTTGCTGTCGGTACAAGTAAGCTCTCTTGCTGTCAGTGATGCATCTTGCTACTTTTTGTTCCTTCAATCAAGGTTTATTTAGATTATTATTATTTTGTTTCTGCAGCAAGTACTCAAAATGCCTCCTGCTCTGAGTCTTCCCTTTCAGTTGCTCATCATCTGGGATGTGGTTTGTCTGCTCCGTGTGTTGGTGGGAACCACGCTGGTGGCTTGGCCAAGAAGCTGGGGAGTACCAAAGATTTATTTTTAACTAATTCTCTTTAAACAATTAAACCCTAAAAAGAAAAAGAGTATTTTTTTTTTTTTTAAATTTGTGGAGCTTTAGACTTGAAAACCCCGGTCGTTCGCAGAAGGCAGGGAGATGGCGGTGCCGATCCGACACGCTCCGTTCTGCAGCGCTGGATGCGGTGGGATTACGGCAGCAGATGAGATTAAGCGCCGAGGCCGCCTCCTTTGTGAGAGAGCTGAGTGTGGGGGCTAACGGTGTCCTTTAACGCGCCCAGGGGATGGTTGCCTTGTAGCGTTTGCACAAAGGTTTTATTGACACCGGGGGAATTTTGCTGAAGCTGGGAGGTGCTGTGCCCTGGAGTCACGCTGTCCTCCAGCCCATAATTAAAGTGCGTTTTGGCCCCGTGCCCGGGAGGACGTTGACACCTTGGAATTTGAGTCACTGGGAGGTGAACGGCCCCTTGTGCTGAGGGGTGTGATTTCCACGTACGGGACCCCCGCCCTCGGTAAAATGAACTTCCCACTTTGTATTTACTACTTGTCACCTTCGGAGCGTGGGGCCGTGGGACCGAACCAGGATTTCATTGAAGAATTCCTTGGTCGCTTCCTTCTTGGCGTAGGTGCTCTTGCCCCCTTCCTCTTCCTCCTCCTCTCCTTTTGCCGTGCCATCTGGCTGCCACTGGCTTTCCCATTTCTCTGACCTATTTATGAAACATGTCTGCACAACCCCTTTGTGCAGAGCTCGCAGAGAAATGTTTGAATTGTGACCGGACTTATTTCCTCTTCCTCGCTGTCCAATTTGTTGGGTCCAACGACTGCCCATCACATTGGCTCTGTCTGCTCTGGTTTTATATTTACACCGTGTTGGTTCCACACCAGAGAATTTTCTGGTCGTGGCCAGGCAGGACACGGCGGCAGCGTGCGCCTCGGAGGTTGGGGTTTGTCCGTCCCCGTCCTGGCAGGAGGTGGGGTCGGGTTTGGGTTGCTTGCTGGAGTTGGACTTTCACAAAGAGGAACTTTATTTCCGAAGCTTTGGACAGTGATTTCATTGTCCCAGCGATGCCTGGCGTGAAGGGGAGCATTGAGGCTCTGTCACCAGTCCAGGTTCCCCAGTCCACACCTGTCGGTGGGCGGCAGCAGCCAGTTCCCCCCCCGCAATCGGGGTTCTCGCTTTTCTCACGTTGAAGGATTAAGGCTCGGATCTGCCGCAGCTGGTCCCAAACTCCGCAGAAGCCCGGCAGCGGGCTGTGGAAGCAGTAAGATTGCGTTTAGCACCCAGCGTTGTGATGAGAATCGCTCCTGCAGTGGAAACCAGCATTGACGTGCCCCTTTCTTGCTCTTCATCACGTATTTCTGAAAAATAACAGTAAAGTGCCAACAATTCCCCAAATCTCTCCGTAAGAGGTGTCGGTGGTACAGTAGGAGCTTAATACACTCAGCATCCTCCCGTGCAGGACCTTGTGTCCCACCGAGCAGTTCATCTAGCAGGGAGGGAGCGCTTTGTTTTGCGTTTCGGATATTTCCGTGCCTTGTACAAATAGTTGGAAAAAAACTTAATATAATGGGGGTTCGATGGTGCCGTACACATAGGGGAAAAAATCATAGGGTGGGTAGGGTTGGAAAGGACCTTCAAAGCTCGTCTAGCTCCAGGGTGGTTGAATTTGTTCTGGAAAGGGTATTGTATGGTCCGTGCTTTCCTGCTCGATAGCAAAGGAAAAAACAGGGAGAGGGAGGAGGACAGAGCGGTGCTGATAAGGCGGCTCCCTCTCCGTTTCCTGCCTGCGCGGGGGAATAAATCTGTCCTGCCTGCGATGGATCGGGGGCTCAGGATCTCTGTCCCTACCTCTGTGTGCAAACCCAAATAACGTGGGTTTGCGTTTGTTTTTCCCATCGTGGAGTGTTACAGAGGCAGAGATCAGGGGGTGGCAGGAATTTGGGAACTTATTGGACTTCTTGCCCCCGCTGCTTAGGGGCTTTCTCGGCAAAGGTATCGAGGAAATTTTGCCACTTCCCTTGAAACTAATTATTGGCCGGTCTCCGATGCACAGGCTGGCAAGGTCACTGTGAAATCGGAGCTTTGGGGGAAGGGTGGATTTAAAAAAAAAAAGAAAAAGAAAAGAGAGAAAAAAAAAAACCCTTGATGTAGGCTGCTGTAGATCAGATCGTGTGCTTTCTTTTGTACATCAGGCGTGCTAATAAACATTCACGATGACTAAAGGGAAGGAATAGCTATAGCTGTTTGGTTTCTTTTTTTTTTTTTTTTTTTTTTTTTTTTTTTTTTTTTTTTTTGAGATTTTTA